>WSTV01000123.1:0-35299 GCA_019632285.1 Tulasnella sp. 332
ATTATAACGAAAGAGACCGTGGGAGAATAGAGTTGAATGTTGGACTTATCATGTCTGTCTCGACGAGGGTCGTGACAAGACTGTTGAACATTGCCGTGCGGATACCTTTCTTCTGTGAGAATGTCTATTGTTCGAATGCTATGCTGGGCGAAACCTGGGCGAAACTGGGCGCTAAGGCAAACTACCTGACAGAAACTGGGCGCTAAGGCAAACTACCTGACACACTTCGGAGTACAACAATCGCAGTCAACCACACGGCCATTTCCTTGCATGGTTATATGGTTTTTTGAATCCCTCGGAGGTTCACAATCACTTGAAGACTGACCCAGAATTTGAACACTGCTTCTTTAGATTTTGGGAGCACATCATCCACCACCATTTACCTGACATCAGGGCATCCCCCATGTCTGGTGTTGAACTATGTTGTGAATGCCCACCCATGCCTCCACCTATGCTCAATGATCAATGGGAGATTGAGTTTCTGACACAGGTGAAGCTGTTAGGTGAGAGCATCCAACAGCACTGGGATCCATGTAAACTGGTATGCCACTTGTACAGCCACCCTAATGACTGCTGCTTTAGGCCTGCGCATGAGGCAACAAATGAATTTACCTTCAATCCCAGAACAAACTCTATGGTTCTACTGCGTCTGGATCCAACTATCAGTTTCTTTGACCCGATCATCCTTGTCTCCTGTCAGCATGAACAGGATTGTAATCCTGGTAAGGATAACGACACCATACAGCTGATGTAAGTGGCCATCATAGATATGTCCGCTGGCAGCACCTGCGTTGCTCACTATTCTAACTAGCCACAATGCAGGTACATCTTGTAATTGTATTCTATGCTCGCGATTCTAACTAGCCGCAACACAGAGCATTGTCTTGTCTGGCTGAGTGAGCCTGGATACACACCAGGCTTTCAAGGATGTGAAGTGTATGTTGCCTGGTCACGCAGCTATGACGGCCATGCTTTACATCAGACTATATCACCAAGCCCGGTACGAAGACCAACCAAGCATTTTCTCCCTGGTCTCAAACGGTCACTTCTATGCCTGATAAGCTGTAGATCTCCATGCAAGACAAGCCAAGCGTTACTGCCCCAGTGCCTCTCCTAGTTCACACAGCAACAACAGATCTATGCTCGGCACCCTGTGTGCTATATTCGGGGTCTGTGAGATATCATAGAATCACATAAGACCGCACCTATGCCTTCCGGTTTGATGATCTCAATTGTCCTTCGTCCTGAAAGCGGGGAGGGGGGGTAACATGACCTCCCCTGACGACTTCCACCAGGCCAGACCGTTTGGAGCTAAACCTTTATACGCTCCGATAAGCTCTTCCTCAAATCGGGTTGAGAGCAGCGTAAAGCGTAAGCTGGGTCGCTGGCTTGGAAGGTGGTAGATACGGTGGTGTCCTTCACACAACAGGTGTCCATGTCTGGTGGCCCCAAATACACAGCTACTGTGACGAGGTTGAGGACTCTTTAGTGTATCTATGAAGACATCGAGCTATTCAACTCACAAGTGGTCAAGACCAACAGCAATCCTGATGGTATGGACATGTGGCTACCAGAGCATGTCAGCGCGAGTGCGATCATCAATACAAATATCGTTCGTATGGCATTGAATGATGCTCAGAAGGCGATATCCATTACCACCGGCATGCCATCACCGGATCTAGTCATGTTTTCAGTTAAACACACCATAGAACGGGAATAAACCGAGGACGAATTGAAAGATGACCCACTGTCACTGAACACACTGGCGGTGAGAATGGACAAGGCCCTCTCCGACTTTCAACTCCTGTATGAAGGGATTCCTGTAATTATGAGGATATAAGACGTGTGAACGGACTGGAAGTGGCAGATGGCAGCCAAGGTGCCGTCTTCAAGATCCAGAGGGATCAGATCAAGAATGAATGCATTCACTCGCTGTGTGCCTTGCCCCGCTCCCCTGACGGCCCTGCCTAGCTGAGCGGGGTTTTCCCAATACCCTGTAACAGTTGGAAGCTCACTACTCTAATCGATGATGGGCCGGATGTAAAGGCCACAATTAAAGTCACTCGGCGTCAGCTGCCAATTCAGCCATCATTTACCGTCACTGAGCACTGTGCACAAGGGAAAACGCTTTCGAAAGTGATCGTCGATCTGCGTGAAGGCGGCTTCTTGTTGTATGTTGCGGCTTCTCGTGCAGAGGATCGCATTGGCCTGTGTGTGATAAGACCGATGACGCTCACTGACTGGAACAAGCCGGTCAGTGCAGCTCTTACAAAAGAGTCCACGCGGCTTGATGCAACTGGAGTTAACACTCTGATCCCCCTACGGCTTCTCAAGCGGTGAAATGGTGCCTGTACCCGACCAAGAAGGATCATTACTGATGCCTAAGACCTATGCGACTATGCAATCGCCTGTTACAATGAAAAAACACCGACTGGATGACAAATACATGCAGTCACTATTTGAATCATCAAAGAAAAGGCTGAGAAGGGTTGAGACATGTCAAAGGCAAATAAGAAGAAATCCAAGGCACCAACTTCACTGGCAAAGCCGCCCCTGCATCTTTCCCTCTCATCCATGTATTCCCCTGCACCACCAGCCCACCCTATGCCACATGTTCAAATTGATACATCCTCATTGTCAGCGCTCCTCTCTATTTGCATGTCTTGATACTCGGTTCAGCAGGCTGGGCAGGTGCTGACGAAGGGGGACCTGACGTTTGGTGTGCAAGGCTGGTCCTAGGTGAGCCCACAGTTGCATTTCAGCTCCCTAAAATAGTTGTATGATTTTGAGCTGTGGCCGTAGTTTTAGGTGTAGAAGGGGACGCTCGCGCTTTCGCATCGTTAGTATTGACAAAGGGAAGTATTTTATCGGTGCGCTCCCAACGTCGGCCAGGATGATTATGGGAGAGAATCTTACCCATCAACGGAAGGTGGAGTGGTGGATAAGTGGTAAATGAAATGGAGGATGATGGGGGTGTGGACGAAAGCTAATCACAACAATGTGTTATGTGAGTGTGTGTCCTCGTGGTCAAGCATAGCTAGTGCAAGATTGCAGGCTGCGATCTCCTTGACCGGGTTCGCCGGGCGCCGATTAAACAAGGGAGCAGACCTGTGGCATTCGCCAAATTTAGTAATTCCCCCAAGACTGAACATATTTGGCTGGATGGCGCAGCTTCCCCTGTTTAATCTCTGACGAATCAATGTCGTGGACAAAATCCCGTCTGGTAGTCTCTGCTTCCTGTACAGTATCCTGAGATGAGGGGAATACTTAATGAGACTTACACTTCTATGTGGCTTCACTGCCTCACAACCTCCGACTTAAGGGTTTGCCTTACTGCTTCGCTTTGGACAAAGGATTCGGCTGACACGTCCACCACCTATATGCCCACGCAGATCCCGTACGACATACTGTGTAAGGGTCGTGATGCGTTGCAGTCTAGAGAGCCGTTTCATCCTTGTGAACACGCCACACATCCCAGACACTTTCAAGCCGGCGTGTTGAGAATCCTGGGAGCTGTTCTTCAGATCATTGTGATCGTAGAGGTGAACTAGATCGTTTCTATCCTAAACTGACTCTCCGAATGACATACTACAGCAGGAGATATGGAGAACGTAAAGGCCCTTGCCACCTTCATTGCAACTGGGACCGACACGGCCGTCCAGCAATCAGGCTCCGTTAATCTTACTCCTGCGACATATGTACAAGAAAGGATCGAAGCCTATGAAAAGTGCGCATGAAGTTTCCCTGGACTGGAGATATCAAGACTGAGCTTGCCCAAAAGTACTCCAATAGATAATGGGAGCAATGAGCTCCAGTTGCGTCGATTGAGACCGATGCGGATGATCAAGTACAACTCTGATGCTGCGCGATTGGCTACGATGAAGCAGAGCACATCAGAAGCGATTACCTGCCTTCATGTACAGACAGTATGCCCAACACTTTTGCATATGGTTGCCATTAGGATGGCGTGGCCATAGACCAGGAACCCGAACTTGTACGCCAAGAGCAAATCAACAAGGACTAGCCAGTTACAAGCGGGTGGGTCAAACTCTCCGTGATCTTTGGATTTGTATGTTCCTGACGAACGCGTTACCAGGAGTCGGATATGCGTTCTACTCTACTCTTCTCGTTTGCGCATTCCTCAGTCATCGCGGGCTACAGATATCGGTTGGCTTCTCGCTTTACTTGGTGCCGAAGACTCCGGCTGGTCCACGACCCCGCCATATTCGGAGGGCACACAGGTGCTCCTGTTGTGCTCCTGTTGGAAAGGATCGACCGATAGATCGAAGACCGGTCGGATAGTGATCGACGTATTATTATACCTGACGGGAGCTCCTGGAACAGGAAACTCAGCTGTCAAAAGCGCCATTGCAAAGGACCAACGTGCGTCGCGCTGCCTCGGCGCAGAGTTTTACTTCAACCTCCATAAGCAAGCACGGAACGAGGCGGTCACCGCAGTTGTCGTACATCAGCTAGCAGCATGATCGGAAGGGAGGCTTCCATCCGAGATCGCGAACGCTATGATGAGGATACGGACATCATGTGAGGGGAATTCGAGGTATGGTTGGAAAGCTGGTGCTGGATCCGCTAGGGACTCTCACGGGACATGAAAACTGTCCGACCCTTCCCACATTTCTGGATGGACCGAACGATTTTTGCGAAGCCCATGCATGTCGGATCCTCAGTGCCCTCGGCGATGGCCTCGACAAGATCCCGACCTAGATCAGGTCTATCAACACCAGTCGTCATAAGCCTCATGTAGCAAATTTCCTTAGATCAGGACCAATTAAATCAAAGACAGATTCTGTTCTCTGGGTGATATCACGCAGAGTGATAAGAGATGTGATGCAGGGATTTGAGAGGATTCGCGCGGTATGGTTGTCCCCCCCCCAAATTGAAGCAACTACTACATTAAGTGTATATGACGATCCACAGTATCTCTCACAGGTCCTAGCGGTCAATGCTGAGGCTCAGCTTAAACGGCAACACCATCAAAAAGTTCAACAGCAGCAAGTTCTAGACTTGGTGGGTTGGCACCAATCTCAACGTCGCTTGAATCAGGATATTAAACGCGAGGATTTGGAGATCCACAAGACGCCAATCATCGGAAGGGGTGGTTTTGGCATCGTGACGTGCGGCAAGCTGTTCAGGTTCACGTCAGAGATGGCTGTGAAACGGCTTCAGTCTGGTGAGACATACGATATAAATGTAGCGAAAATGAGTGGTTCCGTTTCGGGGGTGGGTGAAGGAAAGGGCTAAAGGGGATGCGGGCTTAACAACCTCCGATACTTGGAAGGGGACGATACGTTCTGAAGCCCCGAAATCGTATTGGAGGATGAAGCCCGTCGCTCGACGTCCAGTGACATGTGGTCGTGGGGACGCCTTCTGGTAGAGGTACGCCCGCGAGAAGGCTCTCCTAACTCCCATGTATCTCACCACCCTTGCGCAGATCACAACTGAGACCAATCCTTCCACGCAACTGAAAACCGACAGTCTTGTTTGTTGGTGATCGAAAAAAGGAATACATCCTGCATCCGACATCTGGCCTCGGTGGAGGGGTGACAGTAATCAAGATATTCTTGCCAATTGCATCTGTGATAGCTGCAACGCTAACACGTTTGGGCTGAGGAGAATGGGATTCACTCTATGGGGGAAGCTCAAGTGCGACCCAATCTTGACAGTCAAAGTGGTGGCGTTCGGTGTCAACGACATAAACAACATATTCGATGCATGAAGAGATCCGAGCGTCAAGACTTTCAGGAATTCGTTCCTTTGTTAAGTACGACCCATGATACAACATGTCTTGTCCGCTCTAATGGGGAAGAAACTTAGGTCAACCTGAAGGTGGTGTTGCTATTGTGTTGATGGGAATCCATAGCACACCGCGCAACTTCCACGATTTAGCGCTCGCAGAGATGCCAGCATACGATGGGTTTATTCGCCGCGAGAGAAAAACGTCTCTTAATACTAGTCCATCCGATCCACCCTGAGTTGATGAATCAAAAGGTTCCCGTCCTCCAAACCCATTCCCGCTACACAAGGCTCCAAGACTCCCCAAATGCCAAGGTCCCCATCTTCTTCAACACCCCTGCTTCATAGACCTCCACCACCCTCGCGGCAGGCCCACCACGATCATATGTGATCGTTCCGGAAGTAACCTTCCCGTTCGCCCACGTCATACTGACGCCAAGACCGCCGCGGAGACGCGCGCCGCTGATGGAGCCCGTTGACCAGGCTGCGGGAAGTGCGGGGAGCAATGTGACGACTTGAGGAGAGAGAGAGGAGTGCGACTGGAGGAGCATTTGAAGAACGACGCCCGGGGCTGCCAAATTTGCCTCGATCTGGAAGATTGAGCCGAGGTCTGGTATGGATCAATTGTTTGGGATATAATTGATAAGCAGTCAGTAGAGTCAAAGATGCATGGGTAGATTAATGGTGAGCCTACGATCGAAGAGGTTCCCAACAATATTCTCTTGAATTGCATACTGGGAAAGATGAGAATATCAGGGTCAGGGTGGAAGAGATTGCGTGGGCTGCGTACCTTGTAAAGGTTGTGGGAATAAGTCGCATTTCCGAGCGTTGCTGCCACTGCGGCACGATGCATTTTGCCCCATCCTGAAAAGGAGAAGCATCACCGATTTTCAGTGATGGGTCCCATCGAGTAAGTATGGAAAGAGAAAGAGCTCTCACCGGTGTTAGAGTCATCTGTCCCGTTCCCACGAGCCTGCAGAGAAGTGGCTACGGCAGAGTAAATTTCACTTTTTGACGGTGACGATGCGTTCCAAGCGGCGAGGGATGTTCCGGGGTACATGCCGTAAAGATCTGTTCCAACGGATGAGCTTTTTGGCGGCGGAAATCATCGATATATTTAACATACGAGAGATATGGCGATGGTGGTCCGTGGGCTCATCAATATCCAAGGCTCCCCACTCCTGAAGCTTGACGTAGGGAGGCCGAGTGAGACAGATGCCGTGCATTGAAGATCAGAATAACCACGAACCTGTCCCCAGCTACCAATGTGAGCTCCCTTGTCCATATTGGCAAGCTTATTTGCAACATTTGCGAGGAACGCCTGATCCGTCTCCCCAGCGATGGCCGCACCGCGCAAGATGAACCTAAAAAGGTCGGAGATAGTGTGCTGGAAGATGGTACAATCAAGTGATCCGGGTACGAGCAGAGGTTGCTCAGGGGAATTGCAAGGTGCGACGACAAGGGCCGAGGTACTGGAGAATTCATTTGGGAAGAGGTTTTCAAGCCAAAACTGTGCGTTAGACTATAACGAGAGGTATGGGTATTAGCAGGCGCAGATCAACATAGGGGCAGAAGAATGCGTTTTACCGCACCTTGAGGAGAGAATAGCCTCGCATTTTCCAGAATGTGCTGTCAGAGGCATAGTCAAAATGATCGAAGGCTTGGGCAAGAATCCAAGTCCCCGCAACTTGGACTGATCGGAGCAAACACTCGTTAGGCCAGCCCCAAGTAAAGATACGTTCAAGGCACTAACAGTCAGACCATTCGGAAGCGACATCGAAGCCACCCTTCATGGCAGTGTGTCCGAAAGGGTTCCTGTGATGAGCCAAGATGGATGAGATGATGAGACAGGAATCTAGAACCGGAGACAAGAGGCTTACATTTCGTCGTGAACTACCCAACCGGACGAGTTATATAGTAACGCAGCCGTCTGCAAAGAGATACGGCCAATTTTACTGAGTAAGCGACAGCGCGCATAGGACCAAATGAGCTCATTCACCTCTGTCCCTCGAGGAATCCACGTTTTTTGGACAAGGTCCCAGAGTGTTGTTGTGAGAGAGCCAAGATTGGTCGATTCGGCCCCCCACTACACATGGCGAACACAGTTAGCATCAATCCTTGAGCGGATCCGAAAAATTAGACTAACGTAGTTCTGCTCTAAGAGTATCGGGGTGCAAGCAGCATTAGCTGAGGCCTAGACATGACATCAGTCTGAATGTGCTGTCGGGGACTTACGGAGGTTGATATCGGCGTGGAAGTCCGAACCCCTTCGCGTTGAAATATAAATACATAAATTAAAAGTCGACAAACCAGCAATTACAAGGGAACTGACCAAGGAGCACCCAAGTCGTAACCCGAAATAGTGTCATCATATGTGTAGATGCTCCAAACACCTTGAAGACTTGCAGGCAGTGTTCCTCTGGCACAGCTGATGAGACTATAGGTGGTCGACAAGGTTGGGTTTCAGCCAAACCCGTTTTTGATTACAGATTGGTAATGCCAAGCTTACAGATATCGACCGTAGTTGAAGCTAGATGAACGGACAGAATTGAAGTTCAGCAAAAATGGAACCATGAAGAGATATCCTCAACCTACACGTTATTCTCCAGCAAAAGATCTCCTTTCTCCCACGTAAACGCCTCGATTGAAGCGTTTGTTGTCTTCGTATCCGAGATTTCGCTGATGTCTCCGAGGACAAGCTCGAAACCGCTGTAGAGGGCGGACCAGTCACTCGCGTGTTTCGCCGCGATCTGGGAAGCGGAAAGCGCATCCACTGTCGCAATCAGGGTCTTCGCTACTGCGGCAGTGTCCTTTCCATTGGAGAATGTGTAGCCGGTCTCACGCGTACCCTTATTGATATCGTATTGCGTGTCGCCTACGATGGACCAGAAGACATCTGTGGCGCCGGCGGAGATGGAGATGGCGCCAGTGGAGGAAGAGCAAGTGGTCGTTGCGCCTGTCACGGTGACTTTTGCGATGAACGAGAATTGCATACCCTCGGTGATGGTAGGATCAGCGCTGGAGGTGTAAAGAAGGGACGAAGAGGAGAGGCAGGTGATGTTAGACGCGCTCGGGGGCCTGGCGGTGAAGAACGAGTTGACCGTGGCTGGAGCTTTTCCACCAGTGGAGTTGGTGTGGATGTGGCAGGAGGTAGTCGGGTAGGAGCAGTAGTACTCTCTATGTATCACCTTTGTCTCAGGTTTGATCCTTCAAACAAAAATCCATATTGGATTTACTTACCGTTGGAGATTGACCTTGCCCTCAGTCCAAGTCGCTTGGATCTTTCCCTCCTGAAACAAAGTGGACCGCTTGTAGTTCGAGACGGTCGCATTCCCGACGCGCGAAACGAAGAAGCTTCCGGGAGTAGAATACGACCCGTACCCGTCGTACCCCGTTTGAAGAGCCGCGACGCTGGCGTTTCCGTTTGTCATGATTTCCTTCCTGATACCTTTGAGGATGGAAGGATCAAGGGGTTCCGTGGGGTTTCCTCCAGTGTAATTGTTCTGTGTAACGTTAATATTGTTCAGTAAGGTCTGCTGTTGGGAAAAGAAATCCATGCCACGAACATATGGTGAGAAAGGTCCGCCTTGCCAGAGTGTGTCAAGGTCTGCGTAGGTGAAGAAATCAGAACTAAGATTGAATGTAGATTGGTTCAAAAAAAGACTTACTCAAGACGACCTCATCATTTGCGGGGTTGCTGCTTACAGCAATACCGAGCGGTCCGTTTCCAGCTACGTAGTACTGCCAAAAGAAAAAGAAAAAGAAAAAAAGAAAAAAAAAAAGGAATCGTTTAGTTCTATTACTCCAAGGCTATCGATCAAAGCTGCATACCTGGGTATACCAGTCCTCTGCCCATGTATCATCCCATATTGAATGGAGACTCGAAAGTGAGGCAGCCGAGGCGAGTGTCGTGCCAGACGCGACGAATGCGCTGATGGCGAGGAGTTGAACGAGCATCCGAACCAATTACTGCCGAACGTCGCAAGAGAGTCTGACCGATGAAGGGAAAGAGGGGAGTCGAGGACTGAGAAATTGACCTTGGCTGTCTCGTCTGGCGCATAGACAGCGCACCTGTATATCTTCGAAACCACGTCCCGACAGAATCGCGCGTGTTACTTTAGGTGATTGGTCCCGACAGAAGACCATCTCGGGAGATGATGGAAGAGAAGGGGAGTGGAAACCCGACGTGTCGCCTAGGCGCAACTAGCTTCATGACCACCGAGTGCCATCCGGCTGAAATAACCATATCACTGCTTTGGAAATAACAGGACATGAGTACTAAAACCGCTGGGCCTTGTGTGAGTCGCTTGCTAGTCAGATACTCATACCCGTCTCAAGCTATGCGTGAACGAAATCCATAGCTCAGCTCATCGAATGGATGCTTACGAAAGATGGAGGTACCTCGACAGAGGTGGCGAGGTGCGGCCCGTGAAGTCTGCTCCTCGGACCGAGAACAATTTCTCCGTGCCGCGGTTCTACATCTCTGCTATTTTCTTAAGCCAAAAGCCTAGATTCTGCAATTGAAGTGAGTAACATGTCAGATCTATCGTGGATGCTCAGCGAGAGATCGCGTGGAGATCTTCGGCAAAAATATGAGGCTTTGGTCAACCACTTACTTTGCATATTAAGAAGAGTCCCCCTTCAGAGAAGAGCAGGTCAAGCCCTTCCATCGCTTCCCCGCCCCTCCTTCTCCACTTTAAGAGTCGGTGCCTTGAGAATGATCAGATCTCAGTAACACCGAGAGCGTGGAAGACTTCAGAGATCAGCTTCTCACGCGAATCACGAAGTCGAGGTCAAGTGGACAGAGACCCAAGATCCCGCCTGCTCATTCTTCCGTTGTTACAAGTTTAAGTAGCTTTGAACGGCGTTGACTAAAAATGGTCCAGATGAAGAGCGGCCCCGCGGGGAATCCGGCTAGATAGAGCAGGACGGTCGCCTGTTCCTTAAGTAACTAAGACTCGAGTCCAGTCATGATGTCTTCCTAAGGAGACCACCGGAAAAAAGCACAACATTGTTATACATTTCGTCTTTCAGTTTCAACCAACGTACCGATATCGAGGTCCAAGTTGTACAGGCCTTCCCTCCCCCCCCTTTTTTTGAAAACATTTTAAGATACTCCGCGACCATGTGGTTTGTACATGAGATGGGAATCGTTTGATATTAGCATGGATATAGAAGTTGGCGGCGTCGGTGGGTCCCGCAATTTGTTCCTTGAAAGCACCGGCATTGTCGCGACGTTGGTACGCCCCGAGAAGGAGTGGCCACCTTCCTGCTCTCTCTGAAATGAGTTACATGAATTCAATTGCGCGGCTACCTGAAGCGTATATGGGCGTTAGTATTTTTAATTTGAATTGCATAATTTGGGATGGGTTGCATTCAGTTCACTCGCAGACGACCTTCAACGACTTTTTTGGACCTAACGCAAAGCAGGAATCAGAGCTCTGATGTAGCAGAAACAGTAAGTGTGTGACATTCGATGTGTTCGTTCAAACGAAGTGATATTGGTTTTGGTAGATGGTCGAACATGATGTATGGTGCACGTGCCCGATTGGAGTGACTTTTACCTTCGGGGTGTAAAATATGACTTCAGAGAGGGTACATTGAGAGGGAAGTCACAAAATAGAGATCAAAACTAACGAGCAAAGGGAAATACATTGACAATAGATAATCATTTGGGGAGGCTGAACAACTCTCACTGGCCAGTCATCGCCGAAGGAGTTGGAGCAGCAGGCCGAGGAGGTCCAGGAGTACCACCGCCACCACCATCTCCGAGCCGGATGCCTTCCAGATCACTCACCGTCCTTCCGTGACCCCTCTTCTTGGCAACTCTGCCTGCGAAGCCTGCAATGGGACCGGGGGACGCGGGCTCAGTGTTCCCGGCCGATTCGGGGAAGGCGGAAGGTGGACCTCTGGGTGGCCGAATGACATTCGAGGGTACCGGGGTCGCATTGTCGGAGGCAGGACCGCGGCTGGTGGATGTCTCTTCGGTAGTAGTTCCTGTCCCAAAGATACGCTCTCGTGCAGCTTGATATGATGCCTCGCGTTCTTGAATGCTCTTCTGAGTAGGTGACCCAGATGGAGGACACGAGGGAGAGGGAGAGGACGATGTGGGCCGTTTGAGGATCATTTTCGGGGCATTAAGAAGTGAGTCTGGGATCTGGCTTGGTGTCGAAGAGCCCGCTGTAGACGCCAGGACAACCTTCGGCTGGGGATCTTGAGAGTTACTGATCAATAGAGAGGCCATGAAACGATCAGTAATCCGCGATTGATCAGCTCAGATTTGTTCTCTTTCGAGAAGTGACTTACGCTTCTTCCCAGAGCTTGTAGCTTGTCTCTGGTCTGACCTGAACATCAGTACCGTCATCTTCAACATCCCAATCATCTGGGACAGAGTCTTTAGCCTTTGACATCTGGGCTTGCTGTAGTACAAGCATCAAATGAGTAGCCTTCTCACTTCCAAGCGGATCATACATACTGTCGGAACATCATCCCATCCACTGCCTAGCCCTCCTGTAGAGTTGGCGGGCCACTGAGCCATTCCTGATGAGCTTGTTGTTGCGATGATGATGTGAGGGTTCTTCCGTCTGGTCGTCACAGCTTATGCCCGTTACATCCGCTTAGGGGCTTTCTGTGCCTTGAGCTCTGAATTTTTACCGTCAATATTGCAATCGACATCAACACTCTCGACTGCGACCCAACGCTGCTACTGAGACCAGCATAGACTCGAAGTGACGGCATGCCTGACCCTCTATTCGCCAGTGCGAGACCTTCATCTTCCAAGAAACGGAAGCTCTCACAGCCTTCTGCGTCTCGTGCAAGAGCAGGCCCATCCAGTAACACGAAGAGACCTCGGAAGAACGCAGCTGCTGGCGCGGACGACGACGACGATCTACAAGATACTCCTGTCGGTGTATTCGATGATGTTGACCTGGAGCCGCCAACAATGGCAGCAGGGGATGAGGATCCAGGGAGTGAAGAAGACGAGACGCCCGCACAGAAGAGGCTGAGGTTAGCGAAGATGTATTTGGACAGCGTGAAGAAGGGTGTAAGCGCACGGAGAGCAAGGAAGGCCCGAGGAGGGGAAGATGGCAGCGGTGGCGATGACGATGATGAAGGCGACGAGCTGGGCGAGCCGGCAGGATGGGACGCAGCGGACGTGGATCGAGAGATCATTGAAGCCCGATTACAGAAGGATGTTGTGAGTGTATCACTGCGTCTTATCTTGCTCTTCGATGACTCGTTGGATGCTGACCTAGTAGCTTTTACAATGTCCCCGCCACATAGCTCGAGAATTCTGGTCGCACACATATACATATCGCACAATCAGTAAGGAGCACAAATCAATTGTCTCAAGCTGTTACTTATACCTCCTTATCCCTTAACTCTATAGCTACAACACAATATCTCTACAGCGCCCTACTTACGTATCAAGTCCACCCATCGACTCCCTATAACTACGTCCACCCTCTCCGAAGATGGCCTTATGCTCTTCTCATCCTCAAAAGATGGCTCCATCATCAAATGGGATGCCCTGACCGGTAGAAGGCTCGCGACCTTTCCCAAACTACGACCCTCTACATCGGCCTCGACGGGCAAGGGCAAAGGAAGGGCCGACAAAGTGGAAGGTCACACAGATGAAGTGCTCGGTCTCGCGATCAGCTCTGATGGTAGATGGCTTGTGAGTGGAGGGAAGGATCGCCGTGTCGTGGTCTGGGACGCGAAGGAGATGAAGTGGGTCAAGTCGTTTACGGGACATAAAGATGGTGTGACAGTAAGCCGTGCTCTTTCCTTAGACTTCTTAAACTGTCACACTCACAAAATGCCCCCAAAGTCGCTCGTCTTCCGCAAAAACACGCATCAACTCTTTACCGCCTCCTTCGACCGGACGATCAAGCTGTATGATCTATCACCCTCCATCCTCGGATACGTCGAAACACTCTTCGGCCACCAGGACCACATCCTCTCTCTGGATGCTCTACGCGCTGAAGTCGCGGTATCAGCTGGCGCAAGGGACAAGACCGTACGCTTCTGGAAGGTAGTCGAGGAGAGTCAGCTCGTATTCCGCGGTGGTGGCCGAAGCAAACTGAGGGAAGTCTTAGAAGGTGGGATTGGACTTGATGATGCAATCCATGGGGATGATGAAGAAGACGGAGCTGAGGCGAGTGGTGCGAGGAAATCGACGGCAGCCGCAGCGAAGGTCCCAGTGAAGAAGTTGGACTTTGCGGAAGGCAGTATGGAGTGCGTGGCGATGATTGACGAGAGCACGTTCTTGAGTGGTGGTGACAGCGGGTGGGTCTCTCGCCACGGCTCTTGGACTCCTGAATACACGACTTACAGGTAAGGCTGTTCAACAGATCCATTCGACTCTGGTTCATACAAAAGAAGAAGGCTGTATTCACTCAAGCGCTTGCTCACGGCGTGCACGAGATGCATTCGAATACTGAGGGGGTCGTATCCACACCTCGATGGATCACATCACTCGCAGCGATGCGTTACTCTGACGTGTTTGCATCGGGTAAGCTCTTCGTTTCAGTAGCCTTTTTGGAACCTATCTTGATCCATACTCTGCGAACAGGCTCTTGGGATGGGTTTGTACGGTTATGGCGACTTGATGAATCGAACAAGTCATTCTCAGCCATTGGAACATTGCCTGCGCCCGGTTTTCTCAACTCCCTTCAGATGATCTCTCCTCCTTCCGGAAACTTAGACGGTGCTGTATGGGTCCATCGCAAACCGACGCAGCCAGCCGTCGGGCAGGCGGTGGGGGTCGTTGATGATGGAACGGCGACTGCAGCCGCAACCGTAACGCCCAAACCGAGATTACTCCAAGACGATGAGAAAAAGCACTGTATGATTGTTGCCGCATGCTCGCAAGAGCCCAGGCTAGGGAGGTGGATGCGAATCGCTGGCGAGGGCACGGGCTGTCGGAATCAAGTTCTAGTGTGGGCGGTTCCGTATCGGGAACAATTAGCGACGCGACGGAGGATGAACTGAGATCCATCTCTATCTAGGTCGGAATCTATTGCATGTATAATTTTGTGTTGCGAGGCTGCCCAGCAGTAGAAAGCGATCAACTATATGATCGATTGTCGTATCGAACCCTAAATAATGCTCCGTCTCATCAATAGATCACAATGGAACGATATTACAAGCGTTTCTGTGTAACGTAGCAAGCGGAGCCTAGTTTCAACGTACATAGATTGGCGTCAACTTTCAACACCACAATCAACACTACTTCCATCACCACTATCACCCACCCAACTCGGTGGTCGGTACCTTCATGAAGGCATTGGCATGATCGATGACTTAGAGTACGCTCATGAAATCGAAGATTCTGGCACGATCTCGGATGAGTTGAGAACAGTTGGTCGTTGGATCAGCCTCTCATCTGGGTTCCTCGTGTTGACGCATCCAATTCACCGCAGGGTATTCCTGAGTTCACCTCCTTCGAAGTCGTATACCACTGCCCTCCCTTCTCAAGTTTTTCAATGCTTGAGACAAAAACCCCCATAAAGCACCACGCCCTGCATCACGCGGAGTCTCTCTAGTCGTGTTTGATTTTAGTCCTGTATAGCCACTTCGCCTTCCAAGCTCCCAAAGATCGTCGCCAGTATCTCCTGCCATGAAATAATTGGCTCGTATCTTTTCCAGATGGTGTTGTGGAACAGTGTTTTTTTTTTGTATAAGACTGGCGTGTGCGATTGCAGAAGCGCTTCACAGATCTAGAGGCGCTGCTCCCCGCGTCTCTACATTTTCTTGCTCTTGAGGGAGCCCATGACTTGGTCGCAAAGATGATACACGAGCACCAGGGAAAGTACCCCGCTGCAATCACTACAAGGTTGCTCCGGTTTCCAACTCTGGCTCAGGTGTATCATAGCTGGCTGTTATCCTGTGGAGTTATAGAATGCACATTACATGACTGAAATTGATATTGCAAGCTTAGCCTTCCTCAGCCTTCCAAGGACAATTATTTACCCATCACTCCGCCACATAAGGCTCCGGTTCCGGCCTTGACCGATTTTCGCTGAAATCACTTAGCTGCAGTCTGGTCTTGAATATCTTGAACACACCACACCATCTCCTGGACATATGAAGGGCACCTCAGACCTGTACACATACTCAAGAACGCGACCACTTATATGACTGAGAGTGCGAAAGAGGACGCTCGCCTCCACCGGTGAGAAAGAAGTTCCGGAGGGCAACTTGTGGGCTTACTCACTCCACTGAGGTCTACAGCGAGATCAAGGGCCTCTTGAGCGACTTTAAGAAGAGCATCAAGACCTGCGATCCATGGGACAGGGAGATAGAATTCCAACGTAACAAGTGAGTCCACTCCGAACGGGCCGGGCGGGAGAGAGAACCAAGCGCTTGAAAAAGCTGGGGCTGGGACACTCAAGCTGACACAGGCCTGCCACTAGCATACGGCGTCGCATCGTACACCTCCTTTTTGCTCATCCTTACTCCTCACATGCTCAAACCATTGAGGGACCCTTATGGCTCGACTTGACCCACGCCATCATCAATGTATATCGGGCACGCATGACCGCATTAGAACAGCCATCGACCTCCAACACTCCAAAGCCATTCGTTCAGTTGCGGAAACTCCAGAATAAGTTTCGGTCTTTCCTTAGTGCCGAACAAAGCTTCTGGAGTGGACTGGCCCTTCGTATCGTCAGGACCTTTGAACTTCACGAAGCACAGGCGGCGCTGGTCGTGCTTAACATCACTTCTCCAGACCCGCCCAACCCGGACGGCTCCCGTGACTCCTCTTCCCAGGATGAGCTCACTGATACTTCGAGAAACCATAACCGTCGCCGCGATGAGATCAATCCCCCTCCGGGCTCACGCGAAAAGAAGATCTTCTTCGTCTATAAAGTGCTGCTGTACCTGGGAGATCTTGCGCGGTATCGGGAACAATATAACGAGAAAGATGGTCGGCCGAAGGCGAGCCACTCGCATACGGACGATTACAAGCCGAAGAGAGGGAGAGGTGGGAAGAAGGCTGCAGGGCAGGGACAAGTCAGTCCTAGGGAACGGGATTACGCACGCGCCGGAGCATACTATCATCAAGCCAGGCTAATGCTTCCAGACGTCGGTGCGCAGTTATGCTTTGCTTCATATTGATGTATATTGATGGTCCTCAAATCCTTCCTAG
This sequence comes from Tulasnella sp. 332, assembly GCA_019632285.1. NCBI lineage: Eukaryota > Fungi > Basidiomycota > Agaricomycetes > Cantharellales > Tulasnellaceae > Tulasnella > Tulasnella sp. 332. Next base: position 16,907 of record WSTV01000123.1, read on the forward strand.
GCAATGCTTCAAATCAGCTGGCAGTTCTGGCCATCTGGAGCGGGGACTCGTTCAGCTCCGTATACTACTGCTACAGAGCGCTTTGTGTCAAAGAGCCTTTCCCCACAGCACCGGACAACTTGGCGAAGACACTGCACAAAGCCGTCGACCAACGCCGAAAGGGTATGGGTGACGTCATTGAAACCGAATCGGATGCATTCAAGGCCGAAGTTGTGTATCTGCATGGTTTATGGCATCTCAAGCCGGGGTAAGTCGAGGCATGGAAGATCGTGACGAAGATCCTCATCCGCCACATCCGACTTTAGATCATCCTCTCTTCCAAAACAGCTCGGCAAGGTCGCCACATTAATGCAATCCTTGATCGAAACCCGCTCTTTATCCTCAGAAGTCATAGTCAAGACTCTCGTGATGGCCCTCGGCGCTCTCTGGAACCTTCGAATGTACAGCCAACCTTTACCCGGCAGCTCCGCTCAAGCAACGCAGAGCCAAGCTTCGACAAAAGTGACGTCTAGCAAACACTCCGAACCATTCATCCTCGCCCATATCTTGAACCTCTTCCGGATCCTAATGCAAGTCGGTGTAAGCGAGATGCAAGGGGTGGAGTTATCCGCCGACACCTCCCTAGCTGCGATGGGCCAGCAGCAGTCGTCTTCGCTGTTCCTGGCACAGCGGATCACCGCCACCTTCAGGCGAACCCTTCCCGCATTACGGATCGCGTCCAAGTGGCTGAAGTGCCACCTGGAGTACGTGAGACGATCGACCCCAGAAGCAGACATCGAAACACCCCCTACGGCCTTCGATGCATTCTGGACGACCTATGCGGCGTTCGCGAACGCGCTGACCAAGACATTTGACGACGATGACGGTCAGGCTTCGTGTCCCCCTCTTACAACACAGTTAGAAGAGGATGTGGACATGCAAGGCTTCGCACCTTTGAAGCGTTCGATGTTTGGGGCTGGGCAGGATGTAGAGGATGGAACGGTGGAAGCGTTTCTCAATACTGTACCTTCGAATGTTGTGAATGCGTTCCCGGAAGGCGCGGTTCACCCGAATGAAGAGCAGCTGATGAGGATTGGGGATTTATTAGTAGATGCTAAGTTCATCTCTCAATCTCCGGTCAGTCGCCTTCAAAACCTATCACTTTGGTCATGTCTTACACTGAAAGATGACCCCTCTGACACACTATCTAGGCCTCGTCGATATATCATCGGAACGAGACATTCTTCCCTGGGATGGCTGACGACTGGATACCATTGGAGGCTGGGTTGCTGAACGCCAGCGTCAGCAATTCTGGTGAACTTGATCATCAAGCTTTTAGCGATGATGCGTCGCACAGGCCTGCGATTAGCGACGATGATGACGACGCTGATTATGTTGGTGCTATGGATGTCCAAACCGACGCAGATCACGACCTGGAAGAAGGGGACGACGTTACGGTCAGCACGCGGACGGATGATGACCCCGTAAACTTGGCGATGCGTGCAACTCTAGATTCGGAGAGGGGGGAAGATTTTGATGACAATGACGATGAAGAAGAAATGATCCTCTACCCCATACAGCGGAAGGCAAGGTAAAGACTCCATTTTGAGGGACGCTTAGTGGTGGAGAACATCCAATTTGAACTGACATTTTGACTTGTCAACAGCGTTGCTCCTTTGGCGACCACCACGCCAGCCGGTTACCCGCAAACACCGACCTCGTCATCAATCCGAGCGCTTCCTGCAGCAATCAACTTAAACACGAATTTGACGCCAACTCGAGGACGCACTGGGGGATTGCAGTCGGCCACGACCGCTGAGGATCTATTGGCGCAAGCCATGGGTGGGGGTAGCATCGATCTTTCAGCTTCATCATCCCGAAGGCCATCCTCCTTCATCACACCGAGTTCCAGCCAGATCGTTCAGCCGATACTGGCTCATCCCGCCTCTACCCGCTCTGCATCGTTCAACGAGTCAAGATCACACGCTACGTCCGCCATCACATCCACGCCCATGTTGTTCGGCGCCTCGAGCTCAGTATGGGGACCGACCTCAAAGAACAGCAGTCCGGCGCCGATCGGTAGCCGTCGTAGCAAACGGGGGCGCCGGGTCCAGTCAAGCCAAGCGTACAGCTTGTCTCAGTCTCAGATCGGGCTCAATCACCAGCCTTGGGGCTCCCCGCATGATATTTTTGGCGGTGGTGGCACTGGGGAACAGCAACGCATCGCGTTACAGCAGCAGCAGACACCATCCCCTCCCCATGCACCGGAGTACTATGACCAAACCCAGTCGACCCTCTCTTCTCAACAGACGTATACCGGTGCGCCGCACTTGGCCTCCATGCCTGGAGCACCAATCGCTCAATTCAATCCGGCGGTCGGGTCGCCGGCCCGGCCGGGTGCGACTGCGGATCAGTACCGGCAGCAAGGACGACACAGACCCCCAGCTCCGATGTCTTCGACATCACTCAACCAGTACCAACTCGATGCAGTTGGAACGGCGTTTCCAGTTGATCTGGATCCGCAGTTGATACAGCCACAGGCACATCCTGCGTTGCAACAGGGGATGTACGCTGGTAACTGGACTCCTGGAAGCGCAACTTGGTGATGTAATATTGGATGTGGTGGGTTATCGAGACCTTTTGAAGGACTGAGGGATTGAGATGAAGGGGATGGCCGAGCGGACGCCTTAGGTGCTGGGTCTTGCGCGCTGGAAGACCCCGGTCTGTCCAGCCACGTTTGCTTACAGTCTTGGTTACATCTTGGAATTAGGCTCAATCAAATGTGAAGTTGATCTGAGACCCTAGCACGCGTTCCAAGGCTTTTCTTTCAAATCAAAAGGGAGCGTGGCTTGAAAATGAAAGACCGAAGATAAAGTATCCTGAACGCCCCGTTACAGTTTTACTTTCAAGCCCCCGTTCTCCGTCCTCGTGGTTTCTTCCCGGCGTACCTTCGCTATCCAAGCCTGCCCTGCCCGGCTGGAGTTAGGTCGGTTCAGTAGTTCAGAAATCCAGGCCCCTGTTGCTGCAAGCGAGTTGAGATCGACGCCCGTAGTATAATTGGCACCATGTAGAGCGTAGACGACGTCCTGTAGAAGGTTGAGGATGTCCTCAAGCGCATCAGAAGCAGCACTTTTGAGGTATTGGTTATAGCGGGGCTACCTCCGTTGCTACGTTTCCTGTAGCGCCTGGGGAGTATGGACCTGAAGGAGAAGTTAGTCGACTGTATAGCCATCATAGGGAGACCGAAATTTGGGGCTTACATCCACCCAGTCCTGCGACTGAGGATAATGAAATCAGATAAAAGGGTTTGCAGCATGTTGGCTAAGCGGTTGACAATAGGATACATGCCGTCCTCACCTGAGCTATCCACCGTCCGGATCCCCGCGGCTACGGCTGTAAGTACATTGGAGACAGCTTCAAACAGGAGGTTTTATTAATCTTCTCGTAAAAGCAGGCATAGTATTGAGTAATCCTCACCCATTCCATATGTGTCGTGCATCTGAAACAGGAACATGATAATTTGGCCCCAACGCAAAGTTTCAGAAATGTTGAAGATAACTCACATGTGCCTATGAAGAGGAGATTCAGTTATGAGAATGGAACGGTGCAACAAGGCACGGTCATTACTCACCGCAAGCCTTTCTACTGGGACGACCTGCACCACTTTATCCAACATCTGTTCCACAGTTGCCGGTGTGCCAGTGCCAACCGTATCGCCCAGACTAATCTCATAACATCCAAGCTGATCCAGAGCCTTAGCCACATCCTTAACCTTATCTGGCTGTACACTCCCCTCGTATGGACAAGAGATGACCGTGCTGACATATCCTCTCACCCGAAGACCGTTCTCCTTCGCTTCCCGAACGACGGGTTCCACCCGGGTAAGAGACTCCGCTATAGAGCAGTTGATGTTAGCTTTGGAGAATGACTCTGATGCCGCGACGAAGATGGCGATTTCGTCTGTGAGCGGCGAGGAAGTTGTACTGGAGACGGCGGAGAGGAGTGCAAGGAGCGTTTCAAGGCCTTTAGCATTGGGCACGAGGACGGGGTAGCGAATATCGGACATGTGCGTGATCTGCTTAAGGACATCTGCCGTTCCTGCCATCTGTAAAGAGCGCTCGATGTCAAGGATCATCTTGAAGCCAGTCAAAATTCGTGGAAACGCTCACTTGCGGTACCCATTTTGGTGAGACAAAGCTTCCAGACTCAATGACACTGAGACCAGAGCGACTGAGCCGGTTGATTAGATCGACCTTGACGGACGTCGGGACGATGGTCTTCTCGTTCTGGAGGCCGTCGCGTGGGCCAACTTCAACGATCCTAACAAAGTCACGAGCCCTCCTGGAAGTGGAGGTGTTTAGAGAACGAGTCAAAGCAACATATTGAGATCTCAATGCCCGAGATAATGAAGAGGAGAGCATATTGGTTGGCATAAGCAAAAGCTTTAAGGTCCGGTTTGAGCAACGATTCAGATCACGTGTGACCGTGGGTCATAATATTCAGCATCGACGAAAGGAACGATCCAGAAAGTAGCGTCATTTGGTTATTGTGGGATTAGACGTTCAGATTATTGGATTTGAGAAATCGACTAGCTGATATTCAAATTCATTATGAAGTTTGCAAGCCACCCGGCTCGTGAAAACTACCTTCCAGCATCAACGCGAGACGAAGATGTTTTGGGCGGGTGCATCATAGTGCATTGTCCATATCCTCGCCATGGTCGCCTCCCTCCAATCTCTGCCTCTCCACTTTACACTCAATCCTGGTCTTCAAAGTGTCCCAATCGGGCTTACTAACTCCCCAAAATGACAACTCCGTGCTATGATCCGAGATGTTCTCCCACACCTCCTTCAGGTCACTCAGGCGTAACCGACGTTGCCAGATGCTAGCCAAGTATACATCTACTAGAGTCAGCTTCTCCAGGAGTGGTAAAGTGATGGCTGGGAAGAGTGCGGCAGAGGGTGTCACCCAGACCGATTGGCCGAGGCAGATGTATCGCAGGTTTGGATGTGTGGTGTGATGCAAGTGGAGAAAAGGATTGCATCCCGTACAGTTAACGTTCGTGAGCTTAAGAGATACGAGGTTAGACCATGTGCTGATTGAGGAAGACATCATGAGGGCGATTCTAGGGACGATCTGTTGTAGTACAGATCATAATGAGGCCCGGAGCCTCTTGGAAACTATGTTTACGTACCGCCACTGAGAGCTGGTGATCAGGGTCAGGGGAGCACCATTCGAAAATCTGTGGGCTGGATACACTCAAGTTCAACGACAGAGGGCTCAGACGACATAAGTTGAATAGTGCTGACTTAACGCATTTGAACCCATCGTATGCCCAAGTAGCTGTATGAACATGCGAGTTGACCGCTAACCTCAAGGTTTTGAGGTTCCGCGTATCCAAGTCGAGGAGCAAGTTTGATATTCGTTTCAGTAATGTCGGTGTCGTGGTGGAAATTTCCTTGGAGAACAACAATGACTTGGGAGCGATTTGAGGTCGAGTCTTGATGCGGTCTTTGAGGCTTTGCTCAATCCGACAGATTTGGGAGAATGATCTCATGACGATGTGTGAGTGCAAGATGGGTTGGGATATGGCGCGCCATGAGGATTGAACGCAGAGTATGTGAGAAGGGCAAGGGTGGACATGAAGGGAGACGGCGAGGATCTCTTCAAGGAGCTCGACGGGTATGATATCCATGATGCCTTGGGGGATACGGGACTCCAACGGTTGTAGTTGCTTGGTAGATGATCGTGAAGTCTGGATGAGCCCAGAAGGTAGAGTAAAGCGACGGAGCACTCCCAAAAAACGGAGGAAGCGGATTCACCAGGCTTATGAATGTATGCAAGGTTGGATGTGAATGTCTTCAAAAACGAAACATTTGGCACGACACGAAACAAACAGAATCGCGTCTTCTACAATACCACCACCCGTCATCCAGCTCAAATGTCCTCTCCTGCCGCTGAGTGAGTCTTCTGTGCGGAGTCCTTCCTAATTCCAAGTTTACTTATGTGGAGGCTAGTGATGGTCCGCCTCCAACTGCTCTCACTGCCGCACGAAGTAAGTAGCAAATGCGGCAAGGTAGACGCCAAGGACGCGTTTAGACTGACGTGGTATGCAATGCTCTAAGGATCAGATGATATTATCAAGATCATGCTCGCCACCGATAACCACATTGGGTACATGGAGCGAGACCCTGTGCGCGGTCAAGACGCGATTAACACGTTCAAAGAGATCTTGGAGCTTGCCGTCAAATACGATGTAAATCTCACCCAAAGGCCTTCTCGAATATTATTTGAACTCGTCTGGGCTCTAAATATGAACCTGATCCCATCATACAGGTTGATTTCGTTCTTTTGGGAGGAGACCTCTTCCACGAAAACCGTCCGTCTCGAGATTGTCTCTATCGCACGTCGGCTCTCCTACGCGAATACTCTCTTGCCGACAAGCCTGTTCAAGTTGAACTTCTGAGTGATCCTGACGAAGGAAAGGCGGACGGATGCACGTAAGCCTCCGCGTACATTGGATATTCAGTCTTGTTTTGAGCGACTCGATATTTGAATATGGAGGCAGTTTCCCGGCAATCAACTACGAAGACCCCAATCTAAACGTCGGCATACCTGTGTTCTCGATTCATGGCAATCATGACGACCCACAAGGCGCTGGTCATGTGAGTTACATCACTTCCTCGATGTTATACCTCTTCGAGGGATACCACTGACGGATATTCATTCCCTATTATTGTTCCGTAGGAAGGCGCTTTGTGTGCCCTCGACCTCCTCTCCGTCTCAGGTCTCATTAACTACATCGGAAAAGTGGACCTTCCATCCCAAGATACGACGTCCGCAGAACCGTCTGGGATTGAGATCAAGCCTGTGTTGCTGCGAAAGGGACAGACGCAGCTGGCCTTGTACGGCATCGGGAACGTCAAAGATCAGCGCATGCATTTCGAGCTGAGGAGCAACCGGGTGAGGATGTTCATGCCAAGGAACAAAGATGACTGGTTCAATATATTACTGGTCCATCAAAATCGGTGGGTGAGCCTCGTTTGACGTTTTGTCTGTACGTCGCATGATTGAATTAGGGTAGCTGAGTACGTCTCTTGTGCCATAGGGTCAAACACGGCCCGCAGGAGCATGTACCCGAAGGAATGTTTGATGACAGCATCAACTTGGTCGTTTGGGGACACGAGCATGACTGCCGGATCGAGCCAGAAGAGGTTCCGGGGAAACCATATTTCATCACTCAACCCGGCTCGTCGGTAGCGACGTCTCTTTCTGACGGGGAGTCCATACAAAAGTGAGTTGCTCTGTTCCAACTTCAAAGTCATTCTACCCTAACAGGACACTGATACTCGCAGGAAAGTCGCTTTCTTGGAGATACAAGGCAAGGAGTTCCAGATGACGCCCATCCCGCTCCGAACTGTTCGACCTTTCGTCATGGAGGAGATCGTTCTATCTGAGGTTGCCGAGGAAGAGAACCTATCGCTGGGCGATAAGATGGAAATCAACAAGTACCTGCGTTCGAGAGTAAGTTTTTTCAAGTCGTTCTCTTGCTCGTTCCCTATCGATCATATGATACATAGGTGGAGGCTCTCATAGCTCGTGCAGGAGAGGAGTGGGAGCAGCGCAACCAAGAGGCTATAGCAGCAGGCGATGAACCCCTCCAACCGATGCTCCCCTTGGTCAGGATAAAAGTGGACACCACCGGCGTCTCGGAGATGAGCAACCCCATCCGGTTCGGTCAGGAGTTCCAGGGGCGGGTGGCGAACCCAAAGGAGTTGCTCGTGTTTCAAAGGGCCAAGAAGCAGAGTAAGAGAGGTGCGTTGTGTATAGAAATCTTCCTTGCATGGTTTTAGAATTCACTTGGGTTCCGATGGGTTTCAACAGCCGTTCAAGCGGATCAACCGGCATTATCAATCGATGATCCCGATTTGTCCGTGCAGCAGAAGCTTGAAAGAGTGCGCGTCGCTCAGCTCGTGGAAGAGTACCTGGGAGCTCAGGAGCTCCAGTTACTTGGCGAGCACGGCATGAGCGACGCGGTTCAGGTTTTCGTTGATAAGGAGGATAGCACTGCCATCAAAACGTAATGCTGCTCTCCCTAGGTCTTATAAAGGGCACTGATTTCTTGGCCGATGTGCATAGGTACTTCCAGAAGTCCTTGTCGACAATCTTGACAGACGTAGCCGTGAGGGAGGTTGAAGAAGATGATGTCCAGGATGCTGTACGTGATGACTTACAGACATGAATTTGGGGTCTCTAGATGGCTTACTCTCCCTATCTTACGTTTCTCATGAAGCTCGTGGCAGCGAAGGAAGTTGCCGACAAGGAATTCAAGACAAAAGCTGACAAGCGTGCCAAGGTTCTGCATTTTCATTCTCTAATCTTGTCATTTACATCTTGAGATACTGATTCGCTTTTTTCCCCTCCTTTCCAGGCGAAGGAGAAAGCGAAAGCCAAGGAACAAGTCAAAGAGGATGCGAAGGAAGTAGATTCGATGGAGGAGGACGATGGCCCCATTGCACCTCGAAAGGACAGCAATAACATGTTGTCTGAAGAGGACGAGGCAGAGGAAGAAGAACCAGTGCCGGTACCAAAGAAGAAAGCCGCCGCGAAACCGAGGAAGGCCGCACCGGCGAAAGCTCCAGCGAAGAAGGCGCCAGCCAAATCTAAAAAGCTGGTAAGATGCACTGATGGGGTCTCTTTCTATACATCAATTCTTCTAACAAGGATGCTGTGCATATCACAGTTCGCGTCTGACAGTGAGGTAGAGGACGTTGCGGATGATGTCGAGGAAGATGAGGAGGAAGAGGCCCCGAAACCAGTGAAAAAGACTGGCCGTGCCGCTGTCCTGGAGTGCGTGTACATGCAATGACCGAGTCTTGATATCCCCCTGGACGCTCATGTTAACTCATCATGCAGCTCTATCGCCAAGGGGCCTGCGAAGAAGAAGGCCGCCCCTAAAGCTATAAGCGGTAGGGGTACGTCAAGTAGGACGGCGGCGAAAGCAGCGACCAGCAAAATGCAAGCGGTGAGTATACGTTTTGATTTGAATTTCGAACGGCTGCTGAATGTATTCGTTCCAACAGATCGAGATCAGTGATGACGATTGATCTCCTTGTGAGAACGGGGTGCAAGACTGGGTTCTTGAACTTTATCGTTTAGCCTCATATGTACTCTTCTCCCAAGTATCGTCGCATATAGATGTCATTCTATGAGTATTTCATCCTCCTAGATGGCTAGGGCTCGAAGTGTGAATTCGAAGCAATATTGGTCATCCAGGGGTGGGTAGATGTTGGGTTTCGCGTTTTGACGATGCACAATGGGCAACGCGTCCACCGCACGCCCTCCGTCTGGTACACTTTTCTTTCATCCTACTCTCAAATTCCACCACACCACACCACATCACTCCCAACACCCACTCCAGTATCTCTTGCTTCCTACAGTGCTTTCTCCTTCAAAAAGCTGACCGTTTCCACCCAGCGCAGTTGGTTGTCATGTTCCCAAATTTCAACCACATAGATTGATCAGACCAGCCTTTCAAGCGTTGAGGTGACCTTCCTGATAATCCAAGTACGAGATTGATGCCTATGAATAGGAATGCGAGTGCATTGGGCAGTTAACTGACTTTCTTCTCTCCCCTCGCAGCTCATTGGCGGTCAATGACGATTGTAGGCGCAGACAATGTTCTCACCCGTATTGCTTACCCAAAATAGGGCGCAGTATAAAGACATACAACTACTCTTACCTGCCTTGGTGGAGTATTCGAGATTCATCAAGCTAGTTCGTCACAAGTTCTGATATTGTACTAAAGTGCAATTGCCGATTGGTTGTGAACTTATCTTCTTCCTCTTACAGCGGAGTTCCTATCTTCCACAATTACGGGATGTACGGCCGTACATGGTCAACGCGAATCGCTACCGTGGTCGTTTCCGGCGAAGGGCATAGGCTAATTCCTGTTGGGTTGGATGTCCTCTGCGAGTATCCTTTCCAACAAGGCTATCTACGTTCAATATCTCCTGCTCTTCATCCATCGTGGCTCAGTTTACACCAGGCAGGAAATGTGGCCAATACGCGTCTGGGAGTTGTCGTGTATACGATAAGCGCGACGGTTAGGGCATCTCCAACATTGCCGCTCGTGAAAGGTGGGTGCAGCGCCCATAGTGGCTAATCCTGTGCTGACTTTGGCCGCCAGCCCCTTTCCTTCCCAGAGTGAATATTGACTCAGCCGTCAAATAACGTAACTTTGGAGCTGACCGCGGGATTCCCTGATAGTCAGGTCAAGGATCTGCCTGGGCTCGGTACGCTTCATATTATGGCCAGAGCCAATTACTTATTGCCACGGGTACACTAATCTTACTCTGTTATTACATATGAAGTCCATCGGAAGCTGCCCACATGCATGGACCCCGACTCAACTGCTCACCGTGTCCCGCCTACTTGTCATCCGTCCTTGAGTGTCATAAATGCTGGCAGCTTTGTCCCGGCCAAGCGTCTTGTCTCATTGTATTGTGAATGGTGGAGCGCGATCAGGTGATGGACGACAAACTTCCTGAATTTTGCTTATCATCGACGCCGCAGCTCGTCCCCAAGGCGACTGGGGTTCTGAGTCTATCGATGCCATCACAGATTGAGCCCCCCTGTGAGCCCAGAAGCATGCCTCATGGCTTGAGTTACCTCTTCTGTACGCTCCTTTCATTGACACAGGGTCCTCAGGGTTTTGTTTCAGAGTTTGTGATCTCTGAAAGGGTCCCCTTTGCCTTTGTGCTTCTTTTGGCACGTCTCCGCCTTCACATTGCTCTCGCCTTCGTTTCTCCATCCTAAATCCACTTCACACCAAAATCACGATCAAAACGACTCCCTAAAATCCCAATCGGCGGTCCGGAACATCCTGGGTGGCCAAAGGGTATAATAGCCACCATTTAAACCGAACTCGTGTTTCGCGTCTATCAAACTTCCATCCTCTCGCTGAACTTCCCTCTCAACATTTTTTGTCCACTCTGTAAACCATGTCCAGCCCTCCTCGCGACCGTACTTATCCTCCTCAGACCGTCCATCATGGCGTGAGTCATCAGACTAAAACACTTCGCCGCCAGCATGGTCGTCATGGCTCGTCACCCTCATGCGAATCAAATCACGATCTTGGACGCTACAGTTCCCACTCTTCTAAATTCTCCACCGTCTCTGTCTGTTCCTCCGCCACCCAATCCATTCGCTCCACCTCATCTGCCTACTCTCCCACCTTCTCTACCCGCACATCACTCTCCTCACAATCGTCGACCGAGTCCTTGGAGAGCCAGGCCCTCGCGTCATCCGTCACTTCCACCAACTTTATGCCCCTTCGCCCCCCATCTAAGCCTCTCTCTGTACTTATCTCCACACCTCTGTCTGCGCCTGCTACCCCTGAGACCACCAGCGCCTTCTTCCACAACCGGAACGATGTGGCCACCACTCCTAAACTGAACCTCCCTCGAAGCACCATCAAGTCCCAGGCGGCCAGCATCCACTCTAGTCCTGCGTCGCGCGCAGCTAACGTCAAGACGCCCACGGCCTCAACACGGAAACAGCACTCCCTTCGCGTCAACACCGACACTACCCTCCCTTCACCGCCCATCAAGATCGTTACATCTGCTTCATCTTCCTCGTCACTATCGTCGAACCTCAGCGCAGAGGCTGCTCCACCGCCACCCCCGAAATCGCATGGCAGCACCCGCTCGCGCACTAAGCCCTCCTCACCAGTCCCGTCAAAGGCATCGCATGCGTCCTCTCATTCCCAGTCCACCACACTTTCCAATCCCTTAGAAGTCGCCAACATCAACTTCAATAAAGTTTGGTCCGCGTTCGTTGACAAGTCGCTTAACACAGACCAGGATGTGCTGGACTTGCTTCAAGAGAAGGCTGAACGTTCAGAAGGGATTCCATCTCCTCAATTCCCGAACTATCACGCTCGCGTCATGCCCCCGCGCCTCACACTTCACACGCACAGGGTCAAATTCAACGCGGACGCAGATAATCTTTTAGAGTGGCAAGAGCGCGGCGGGTTGGAGGATATCACACCAAAGGAGGAGTTGATGCAAGAGTTGTTCTACCGTGTGGCTCAATCCTTGGAAGACGATTACGGGTGGATTCGAGAGCTCCCTGCCCCTTTGTCGAGCTTCCGCTACAACATGACCCGGCCCCCATACCCAGACGCTCGTCGCCCCGCACCTGCGGTCCCTCACACCACCAAGACCAACGCACTCCTCCTACCAGCCACACCCGAGATCTTCACCTCCCCTAAAGGCCACTACTGGTGCAAGTCCATCGCGCATCAGTTCTCCAACGCCAGAGCCCATCGACACATCACCATGGGCCTCGTCTTCCACTCGTGGATGAACAACCTCAACGACGTCGCTGCTAACAAGGACGCGCTCCCACCACCGATCTGGTTCCTGTTGTACGCGATGCAAGCGGCATATCCGGGAATATTCGTCATCCGAGAGGAGGCGGAGTGCGCCAAGTTCTATCAGACGATCGAACGCGGCTTACCGCCATACGAGATTCTGGCCAGTCCCGAGTGTGGGCCGTTCTTCCAGGCGCTGCTCGGGAGGGATGGATATGAGAGGACTTGTGAGGCCGCGGAGGACGCGCGGCTGAGCACCAGGACGATCATGTTCATCAAGGGGAGCGTGAAGACCCGGAAGCGCGCCATGTCAAACAGGAAAGCTGGCTTGCCGGTGGGTTTTGTTTACCCGATTCTTCCGCCCCCCTTTCCTTCAAAGCTGACATTGTGTTGCAATCGTTCTTGATAGCCTTTAGCCCCTGGTACACGCGAATACACTCCACCGCGATTCCTCCGAAGACCGAAGTGCATTGCTCACCTCAACCTACGACCGATCATTCCTCACTGTTATTGATCTAAACTGAGTCACCTCACCTCACCCTTCCACCCCTTCGTTCGCCTGTTCGATTTTCGACTTTTCATACTCCGCGTAAACTCGATAACCGCCCTACGCCAACACTGTATCCACCCTCTCCTCTCTCGCAACTCCCCAAGTCGAACTGTGAAACTTGAATTTCGGATCTACGATCATGTAACCTATCAGATTCGTTTCTCTTTATCCGTCCCTTATTTTTTCTTTATCTCACTATCTTGATACTGGATCTGCGATCCAACGACCATCACGCTCATTGTAACCCTATTTCTACTTAGTGTATTCCCCTCTGGCTCCACTGTCTCCCAACGTTCATCGCTACATGTCCCGATTCGAGACGAAACGATCACGCATCACGCTCCTTTTCTATATTTCACTTATAACTGTATTTCTGTCGCTCCTTAGTGTCTCTCCTCAGTCTCTCTCTCTCTGTTGTACGGGTATCTTTGACTTATAGAAGAAGGAAAATAAAGATGAAATCGTTATTGTCATCCCTTCACGTGCGCTTTCGACAATGTTCTAGCCGCTGGATATGGCTATGTCGCTCAAATGTTGTGACCTTGCTGGGTGCCCATAAGAGGAGGTTCTAAGATGAGTCCAAGGATGAGTGATCTGGCCACAAAGACGAGCTGAACAGCATGACGATCCAAACGTTGGTCAATGGTCCTGGTGTGTTATCCCAGGTCAGGGCGGTGATGAAGGCTATGTAAGTCAATGGCGATGGACCAGCAACGGCGGTTGCAACTGCAATAGGAGTACTTCAAGACGTCCAAGAGCTGTGTCATCATCACCGCATGTTCCAGGATGTGCAACAGGCATGGGTAGCCCGGAATCAGGCTCTGATGTGGACGGTGTTGTCAAGTTCGCACCAGGTGAACCGACAGCATATTCGGTATTTAGGCGTGACCATAGGTTCAGACATATGACAGCATAGGATAAAATCCTAAACATATACTCGAACCTATCCGCCGCAGCTATGCCGAACTCCTCTCAGCTTTTTGAAAGTGACGGCCAGCTTTCGCGCCACGGAATGTTGCAACAGCAATTTCCGCTCAGATTTTGCGATCGCTCCCACTGTCGGATTGTGCGCGATGTCCTGACCGAGCCGATCTGCCAGTCCTATAAGAGAGATACGCCGAAAGAAGGGTCCCTCGATGAGGATTTGATAGCTATCGAAAGGGGGGGGGGGGGGCATTGATACAATCATCTCACTTGGCTTCTGATAGGTCTTGTGACAATGCAAAAGCTCAGCTGGGCGCACCAGGACGTCCGCATCGGAAACTCGCGCCTTCATGATCCATCTTTGCAAGAATTTGGCGAGAACAACTGTTGTCACATTTCAAACAGTTCGAAGGATGTCTCCCCGAGTCTGTAGATTGCTCTGCTCTCCGGGGCGCCCTTGATCCTGTTGCAGAGATGACAGAATGTCCGGCCACCTTTACGAACGTATTACCCCGATCTGTGCTTCGTTCTTGGTAGCACAGGCCAGTCTACTGCTGTCCTTGGAGTATTTACATTGCTAATATACAACATGCAGACCAAATACTCTCGATATCTCCTCATTTGTCCGCAATGCCACCAACTTCGAGCATCATCCCGGAAATTGAACTGTTATTACTGCTATTCTACAAGGGAAGGACGGAGAGTCTGGTCAAGACAGGAATCAGATTCCAACTCTTATCAATGAATCGAGAACCATGGCATCCCTAGCGGACTGCAGGATTGGCCTCTGGATCCATTGGTACATTCTAATCGATCCGCCATTGACCCTTCAGGATGCCTCGCACTGGACTATAGATAATATCGCGCTCGGTATGGTCGAGCAGACCACGAGCGAACCAGATGTCCGCAAAGAACCTGCCGCTCCAAAGCAGCCACGCCCAGGCGAAACCCCTCCTGACAGCCGATTTCACTCTGTCGGGTAGGCTCTCCGTAAACGGCCGAACGAAAAGTACTTCGATCGCTATACCGAGCGGTTGCGATAGGAAGAACTTCATGCCCGCTGTGTTGAAGAAGGACGGATACGGGTGGATGGCGTCGGTGGGAAGAGCCTTTAGGTGGAGGAGGTGGAGGAGGCAGCTGAGGGTGAAGACGATGATGGATCGGAAGATCTTGACGTCTCGTCTTGCGAGTATCCTAGTTTTCTGAGATGAGGACGAAGAGAAGAAGATGAAGAGCGAGATGATCCCCGATGAGAGTTGATGGAAGGGCCGTCGATAGATCGGGTGCCATTTTGAGGACCAGAATTCCGCAAGGGAGCGAGACGCGAATGGGCGGTTGAACATGGGAGGGAAGGCAGTGGAGGGTGTGTTCATCACGAGGCCAAACATCATGCCGAAGAAGGTGTAAGTAAAGGAGGTGCCGACCATCGTACGCGCGCACACGCAGGTCGCGAAGACGAGCTGCATCAGCATCGGGATCCCGTCGCCCGTCAAGGGTTGTGGTCGCGTTGTATCCCAGGTCCGACTGGCAAGGATGCTTTCGCAAACATCGACCAAGAGGAACGCCCGGATGAGGAAGACGAGGGATTGGAGGAAGAATTGGAAGCGAGGGAGTGACTGGGCGTGTTGGTTGAGGATCGCAGGTGCCGCCCAGTCCCAAGCTCGGCCTCGGTACCAACTCGATCCTCCTGCGGTCGCTAGATCAAGCGAGTATGCCAGTCGGCCCAATACTGTTGGCGTGAACGATATGATCTCTCTTCTCTTCCCTTCCTTTCTCTCCTGATCCGTCTGTAATTTCACCCACTTTGGCCAATCTTCCTCCCTATTCCAAAACCCCATGACACAGATCTCAAACATCTTCATCATCCCGTACGATCCTAGGAACGCCATGCCCAATCCAACCACGCGGTTCGGCAGAGGTCCAAAAGCATCAGAGTACCCATATGACCAACATCCATAGAACGCTGGGATCGCGAGGAGGAGACGTAAATAGGGGAGGCTTGGGTGGGTATATGTAGTGGTGAAGTTGCAGAGAAAGAAGCTGATGAGTGCGAGACAGAGCGACGGTTGAGCGGAGTCTGGGACAAGAAATGAGGGGAGGATTGCTGCTTGTTGACTTATTGGCTGGGTCAGACTTGAATTCATCTTTATGCCGATCCGTTGAAATATTCGACCAAGTAAGGCTCACTTCGTATATATATAAGCTTGGTGGGAAGGAGCAACGGTAGCCAAGCTCGGCCCCGGAATACCCGTCGCAAGCCGGGCTAATGTTCGCCGAGTGTGATACCGTACCATGTAGACTCGTAATTTGTCTTATCTTCGCGTTCCGCCTGGACAAGCCGGTTCATGCTGCGAAGCGACTGGGATCACTCGTATTGTTTGCAACCCCCTGGGGGGGGGGATCCTTGAATCCACAAACATTCTCGTCGCGGGGCTTCGACAAAACTCCGTCTGCCCCCAACTTTGACCTCCTCTAACTCCTCCTTCTCATCACAAACTTGTATGGGTTACTTAATGAAAAACTATTTTTAGAGTAGATAGCATGAAGAAAAAAAAGGGAAAATTTTGTCAATCCACTCTATTTATACTAAAGTCGATTTTACATCGAGTGGCCCCCATGTACTTATGGCGAGTAGGAGGCAGATGGAATTTTGTGCAGTCCTGCGACGAAATGTATGGGGATTCAGGGAACCCCTCCACCTTTTTGCAGACGAGAGGCACCGGCCGTTTCGACAATCAACCATACAAGCCTACGTGCCTTGCACAACAAGGAATGCGAGATTTTTAAGGCCGAAAGACCCTAGACCTTGAGTTTGTCATTTTCTTCATCATTTTTCTGAACAGCCAACACTGAGATCGGAAAAAGTCAAAAGAAAGATCGAGCCTGATTCCGGTCGTTTTCTTATGGGTGAGGACCGAACAGCCACCAGCTGTTTCCTTACAAGTAGAAGGATCATTTCTCTCGAGAAATATCCCGGATTTCTTGATGTGTTAGACGGCTCGCACTACATGAAGAATGCGTAGGAGGGACGTTTACACCAGCTTTATAATCGCCCGAAACTGACATATCTGCGCTCTCGACATAGGTCCTGTTATTAGTCTGTCTCAGGAGTTACCTACATCTATGTCCTAAGCAAAACTTAAACTTACGTTGCTTCATCTTCGACACTCTTAGCCGACACTTCCCGCTTTCAGCGACTTTCAGCTCTCACAGCTGCGGTGTCCACTCATGGACTTCTTGCTTTGCGTTGGCACCCCGATCCTTTGACCGAGCGGATCAGTTTCATATTTTTCGTCCCATATCTTTTGGGTATACCACAGGCCACTATTGCGCCTATATACTTCACTCAGCCGCTTCTCGGTAGGCTCTGACCTGTCGTCTTCACCTTTTTGGGTTCCCAGGGTGTCCCCAAAGATCTGCGGGGCGGGCTCAGTGGACATAACAATTACTCCGCCTGACTTTCACTCACAACCTTCCCATTCCCACCGAGCCTACCGTACAGTCCGATGAAGATCAAAGAGGCCTTTAAGAGGTCAAGGGGATACGACAGCCTCAAGACGGCGAAAAATCCCTTCCAGAAAGCCACCAAGAACGTAAAGACGCCTCAAAGCGCTCAGGAGAGCATCCAGTCATCGACAGAATGTATCTCAAAACCATCCGAGGGTACGAAGGCAAATCCCGTATGCCTATCCGAAAGCCCAGGTCGACCAAATGTTAAGGTGAGCTTGGGCCAACCTCAACAGTCCAGGGGGACACGCACTCATGGCATTGCTCCTCGGTAGCGATTTGGCAGAAGTCACGCGCGTCGCTGAGGATCGAGCGACGCCCAGTCATTCAGCACTATACATCAATCGAGATGGCGATGATGGCGAGCTAATCAAGGTAGCACAAGAAATCGAACCAATATGCAAAGTTTTCCGGTGAGATAGAAGCACTCAAAAGCTTGGCAGTTCGACTCAACCATGATTATCACCATCGTAGGATACCGGTGGTATCATGCGGGAGATTTAGAACCTTCAGCACGTGGAAGAGCTTAAAAGTGTCAAGGTCTGCGTTTTGAACCAATTCGCACAGACATTACTTGTCGCTCATCGGCCTGGGCTCTATCAGCGGCTAGTGCGGATTGGGGAGCTCCCTCGGCCGACCTCGCGGACTGCCGTGTCAATGCGGCCGAGGGTGGAGGACCCGCTTCGAAGGGACGCGTACGGATGCGCTTGAGAAAGTGGAGGCATGGATGGACGATGTAGCGGGCCCATGACGATATGGCTGAAAGGTATCGTCGGCGTTGGCAAGACCACCATCGGAACGACCATCGCCGCTCGAGCCGTCGCAAGCGGAGATTTGGGCGACAGTTTCTTCCTTTCTGTGCGAGGATATGCAAAACTCCGAGAGCCCGCTCGAATCATCCCGACTTGATCCTATCAGCTCGCGCGCCACGACCGATCGTTCGTGCATCACCTTGGCGAAGCCCTCGTAGCTGCGCCTGATTTGGTGTCACAATCATACGCGCAACAGGTACAGTTCCTAGTTGCTGGCCCGCTGCGCAAAGCCGGAAATGTTGCGA
>WSTV01000123.1:49134-59495 GCA_019632285.1 Tulasnella sp. 332
AAATCTCTATCGTTGCTGATCTGAGCCGTGTCTCCAACCACCGCGCTCGCGTTCCTAGAGCCCCGATCTTGGCTGGAATGGCTCCGTCAAATGTAGACTTGTCAGTCTCTTGTTTGATCTAGACGCGTGTGTGACACAGAAGCTGGGAGATGAGCGAGTACAAACGAGCCCACTCGGGTGTGACCTCTAACAGAGCAGCTTGGCTCATGGGGCGATGTCGCAGGATCGATCCGTACACTCTTTTTTTCCGCCCACGATCCAGCAATTGAGGGATAGCAAGGGCCTTTTCTTTCCGGACATATAATGTACAATGTTTCGACAAACCACACACCGCAAATGATCACAAATACAATAACGACAGGGAAATTCGGACGGGAAGGGAACGTACGCGAAAGGCTGGCCCCATCGTGGCCTCCTCCGATTCTCCGCTGGGATGTATGTCCGCCTAGTATCGAGTGATAGCCCGAGTCGCATTGGCTACAGCAGCAGACGCACTGGCAGCTCTCGCATTCTGAAGAAAGAAAGAAAAAGATCAAAAGCGCAAATAATCAGCTTTCCTAGTCCCAAGCTGTTGAGGATAGGATGGTAGGGGAATCGGGGGAACTCACGCAAGGGAAGCAGAAGAACCAACTCAATCCACCCCTCAAGCGCATCGCAGGTCCCATCCTTTTCGATCCAGACTCCAGATCCACCTCAGACTCGTCAGACATCGGTACCGGCACTTCAGGCTCCCTTACGAAGATGTCGGCGTTCATGATGGAGTTCGGTCGCGGCTGTTCGTTCACGGGCGTGATTGGTACGTTGGAGAGGTTGGTCATCTTGATAGATTGCTGCGGCATCGTGGTGTCCAACGTTGACATTTTCTTTTTTCAGAAAGAAAGAAAAGGGAATGAGAAAGAGGGAAAGTGAAAGTTTTAATAGTTTGATGAAAAGGAATAGGAAAAAATGGGAAGTAGAAGTTTGGAAGGAAGGGAGGATTTGGATAGAGAACGAAAGAGGGGGGGTGCTATATGAAGAGATTCAGATTTTTCGGAGTTCAACTCCAGGGGAACCACCTGAAACGGACGTGCTGGCATGGGCAATGACAAAAACGTATGAGCCCCCTGCCGCACCTTATATACACGAGGCATATCGCTAGAGACTTCTACGAACAATTGATCAGAATGATCGGTTTGTCAAAGGGGTGTCAAAGCAAGGGAGAATCGCAGTCCAACTTCACACAAAATCGCCAGACTGTTCAACGAGCTGCCCCTCATCGTTAATTTTGCATTGAAGAATTCAAAACCGGTAGATATGTTATCGGCTGGGGTGTGGAAAGCGGGGAGTACTCGAGATGAAGCATCAGAAGGATAGGGAAGCAGAACGCGGTCTGCTTAGTCAGACGTGTTTGCATAATTATGCCACTTACACTTCTGCGCGTAGGAAACCTTACAGACGGTGTGGTTGAACAGTGCCAGAGAAAGGATAAATAAATAAATAAAATACCCGTAAGGCCATATAGATTAATAGACATCACCCCAGAAACCAATTCCCGGACGCCCGTTGTCAAACGGGTCGCTAGCTGCCAAGTTTATCCCATAACCGCAGCTGTGACTGGGTGGCTTTGGGGGATCCGTCACTCGAAATAGTATATGGTGAGCCCATCAAGCGAGATAGCGGGTACAATCGCCTCCGACTCGAGTTCCGATCTGTGTCTGATTGGGAAATTGATATATCCGGACTGTTCCACCCCAATCTTGCTAAAAAAAAATTGTTTCTCTAGCACATACTTCAGGGCGAGATCATGGAATCGAAATAACCATTCGGCCGATTTGGACCTGAGTATGTTACATTTGGTTTTGGGATGAACGAGACAACGAAATCGAAAGTCATCTGCTCTCGAAGGAGAGTAATACTCTCGCCAAGGTATCTCCTTGAAATTACAATCACCTCAATTCCATCCAATTTAGATTTGGTGTGAAAGTTGCACACTGCCCTTCGTAACACAAAACAGACCCATAGTCCACCATAGGTACTCAGGACGAGGGGCTTGAGGTCGGAGCAACGTTGGCGGAGCGTATCACGGTCTGCTTCGGCTGTAGATAAGACTGCATAGAATCAATAACATATTTCAACGTACCAGAAGCACAGAGGATGATTTAGTTCATAGCGTCCGTAAAGGAACCCTAACGATGCGAGCACAGGGAGAAACAGCTGCAGAAAGCTGGACTGTCAGAAGCACCCACGCAAAGCCCTGCCTGATTGGCCGGAAGACCTATCTCCAACAAAAAACACAAAAGTAGTATAATTGCGGTTTGAGACATGCGCCATTACGAACGCACCCGATTGCCATAGTCAATGCACGTCAATCAATATGCAAAATGAGTATTTTACATCAATTGTGTCGTAAGTTTCGATGAGGCAGGGATAAAAAGAATGAGATTATTGGGTGTGGTGTGTGTGTATGAGGAGCGATGGGTATTCTTGGCAACTGGCAGACCACAAAGTGTCACCAGCATTTACAGTAGAAGAAATCCCCTGGCTCGCAGCAATTGCAACCACAGTCCATACATCCACACCCCTCGCACTTGTCCGTCATCTGAAGGCGGGACGGGAAAAGATAGGAGATCAGACAAAGAATGAAAGGAATAGGAACGCATTCAGTCCACGGGGGAGATACCAGGACAAAAAGGGGGGCCCACTTACGCAGCCGCCTCTGATTCTGAGGGCACCATGCGCTTTAGCACTTTTTGAATCGTTTGGTTGGAGAGACATGATAGCCGTGCTTGCTGGTTGGGCGACGACAAGCTTTTGAGCAGAGTTGGCGACGTTCGACCTTGACGTCGAAGACATTGGAAGGAATTTGGTGCTCATGATACGAATAGGGAGGGGAGGTTACTGAGTTACGCAAGTCCTTGGAATTATGCGACTTGAGTACCCTTTACATATGGAGGGATTCGATGGGGGACAGGGGGAAAGGAGGCAGAAAACGTAGCGGCGCACGTGCACCATCGACGACGAAGCTTCCTAGATTTTTCAGGGGACGACGTCGCGGATTCTCTTGATATCTTGGCGCTCTATCGGTGTGCTACTTGAGTGATCAAAGAGCGATCGTTGAGAGTGGGTCGGACGAAGTCGATGACTTGCTTATGTAAGCAGTTGGTGACATTGCCATGGAGATCAAAGGTTTGAAGTATTACGGCTGAGAGTCGACTGAGGACGAGACATTCAGCCAAAAGCAGTGGACGTCAAAGACGACAGGCGCCGGGACGAATTCAGAAAATTAGCAAGCAAACACCACCCTTCGCCTTTTCTATATCACGTCGGTTTGCCAGATCAGACAAATGTGTCGGTCATATGCAGCGATGGTATATAAGAACTTTCCCGGATGTGTCAATCAAGCCCAACACCAACATCCCTCTTCGCTTGCACAATCTCCACAATCGCACTATTCAATATAGGATCAGAATTGGTCAGCAATGATCACAAAACGATCGGAACTTGAACTCACATAGCGACTGCAGCAAAGCCCTTGATTTTCGTCGCTCTCCATCTTCTTTAATATGGCGGCAGCCTGGCCGGGCTGGAATTCGACAATAGGGGATGTAGTGTTCATCTCGGTTTTGGCCTCAGTATCCATAGTCCGTTGAGCCTGAGCAACCTGTTCGTTGGAGGATGGCTCGTAGTAGACCATGAGCGGTAGGAAAAGGGGCGAATTGTGGTATAGGAAATGGCGAGGCAGTAGGATTGAGCCGCGCCTCGTGCCTCCCAGCCAGCATCATTGCATACCAAAATCAAGCACGTGCCAGAGGCAAGGTCGCTATTTAGTGCGAATAGTTGGTTAAAAGTCTTGGTCCCAAGAAATGATATATGAGGTCGCTTGGGAAGCCCTGTGCTTGACCTGTTGAGCCGCCTTAAGGTGTTCGTCAGTCATGCGTGGAAGTCACCTCAGGAGCGTAAACGGTAGCTGATACCACCTTGATACCTGAACCTTTTTCACACGCGATGGAAAAACACTGCACCGAGTGAACCAGAAGCTGTACGCGAAGAGGGGCAGGTCATCGTCAAACACTCACCGTTGGGGACGAGCGTTTATTTGATACCTTACAAATGGAGCCGATTAGCCCGTCAGTGAGCTTGAATCAAAGCATGCTATGTTGGCACGGAAAGATTTGGCCGATATTTTGTGCTTGTCGCAGCCATCAGGAACTTTGACTGGCAATGCGTGCGGTCTTGAGGAGCTCCCCCGAAATAAGGGATTCGAAGCTTCCCTTCTGCCCGATTGGACACAGCACAGTAGGCGGTAATTACGGTCAGCCATTATCATTACAATAATTCTAGGAACTCTGATTTGAACCCTATCACTATACAATGAAACCGCGAGGCCATTGCAATCTTGCCTCTCCAAGCAGAGCGCAATATGCCCTAGGACTAGTTTCTGCCCCCCCCCCCACTTAGTGGAAGTCGAGAACTTTTTTACTCGCCATCTGAGTCTAATCTATAACGGGCATCGGCTTTGAGGCTATTCCTTCGAGGCAGTGGGTAGAACTGAGCACGTGCATCATACTAATTTTGGTTCAGTATTGTGCAACAGCCCGGATGCCAAGACGACGCGCCGCTTTATCAACTACACCCTCTTTAAAGATTGCACCTTTCAATTCAGACCGACCATTTACTCCCTCTATATCAGTAACCGTGCACTATCCACACGGATACAATCAAGCACTCGCTGTTGTCACCTCTGGCGAAGTCCACAAGAATAAGCGCTCTCCAGCACGTCTCAGTACTGACTGGACTGATATAACCAAAGCGTCGCTGTGTCCTTGTCATCTCTTTCCTGTGCACTCTGCATCCATGCTTGGCATCTTCACCCGCCAACCACCTGAATGCAGCATCAACGGGAAGAAGCCGTCGTTGAAGACCCTGGTGCGTAAAGCGTCGGTGATGTGCCTGTCTCAAAGCTCACGCACTTGACTGACAATCTCTTCATGGCCAGCTCTTTGGGCGCAAAGGTCCATCACTCTCGCGGAGAAACAAGGAGAACCAAGTGCACTCGGTGAGTCTGCCTCATTGACTGAGCTCCTTCGTCTCTTTTGGTGATTGACCTAGACTCATCGCAACAGGGCGTCGCCAACGTAACATCATCGCAACCAGTCTCGAAGAAGCTACCGTTTTTTAGGTTCACCAAGGCGAAACATTCAAACGCAGCTAAGGTAGTTCATTGTCTTCCAATTCCGACTACTGCAAGTCACATTGGAGAGCGACTGTTACTCATATCTAATGGACGCTCGTCTCGCAGCTCTCTTATACCAACGACAATGGAGTCCACCGAGGCGTGGAGGTCTCGGCGACTACACCGTCCCTCAACTACCTTTCTCAAACTTCCTCTGCTGGCGACTCCCTGGAGGTGCGTCTCTTCTTGACCTCTAATAATCTTCGCGCTGCATGAAACTAAAATGTTATCCGTCCTTGTATAGACGGAATCGGTACCATCGCAGACGCTCCCTTCGGTATGTGAACACGAAGCTACCCAAACCAAGACAATACGGCGCAAGGCCTTCTTCACCAACCGGCGTAAACCTACCGATGCCTTGACTGCTGCCCAACGTCAAAATTGCTCTGTACCCAAGGACACCCTCGCTCAAGGCATTGCTGTCCAACGTCCTCGCCCAAAGATGAACACCGCGGAATGCATATTGGATGCTGCCGACAGATCGAGGAGGGTTTCATGGGTGGACGAAGAGACGTTCATAGCCAACTACATTCAGGCTCGTCGGAGAGAGGAGCGCCGCTTAGCTCGACCTAAACCGGTCGAGGAGATTCCACGCGGGATGAAGGTGGTCGTGGTCAGGCGTCCGACAAGCGCGTCATGGACTAGCCACCGGTTCGATCTCATTCCCGACGAACGACCAGTCTCGCCGATTGATGAAGATGAGGACACTCCGCTCGCAAGAATCAAATCCAGGCTACGTAAGGTAAACGCGAAGAAGGGATGCACCACAGATCGATTAACCGAGAACGACGATAAGGATGACACCCCACCCACGACACTCCAAGCGTGCGTCGATCAGGATCTTGATGACGAAGACACTCCCCTGGCGACGGTTCAAGCCAGGCTTCAGTGGACTGGCCCCATTGCTGCGGTGCCCAACGACCAACAAATCTCCCGTCGACATGCCGTGAAGCGGAAGGCGGAGGAAAATGACGAAGGTCGTCATAGCCGGAAGGGGAAACAGTCACTCCAGGCTCAACAGATGCCTACGGAGTATAGTATGGTCAAACGGAAGCGTGGAACGACCGAGAGAGATCCCCGAGACGCAAGCCAACCTCCCAGGATAATATCGGTACCGCCGCCATAATCTATCCCGTCACCGTGCTCTACACTTCGAAGAGGGCAAAAACGTCTCATGGCGGCTGGCCGCTAGGACTTTTCTCCTGCACTTTGTCGGGGTCTTGTGATCAAATGAACCGAGGATTGATCGACTCGTCACCATCCAACACGACACACCCCGTTTCAATATCTCCCACAATTTACAATGCATCATATAGCTCCACTTATGTCAACGAATCTACCATCAATACTGCATGCAACCCCTCCCCATTATTCATATCTATCAACTCTTCCTGTCATTTTATCATCACCGACACCACCTCATATGCCCAATCTGTTCAGCTCTCTATCATCTCATGACATCGAGCTCTCTTTGTATTCATTATCCTCGTATGCTGCCTAACAGAACTACTGTATTATTCTTTGTGGTAACAACAGCTCTCAGCTCTCTTTCCTTCATCATCGCCGCTTTCTAGGACCCGTCTCGTCTACCGTCCTAGGGGCTCGGGTGGGGTGTAGTTTTATGCATTCCCAAATGTATGAACCTAGATCTAAGAGTGAGCTCAAGCCATGGTCATATGCGACATCCCATCAAGGTAGACACTCCTATAAATTTCTTTGCCGGTCTCTGGGTGAAGAACGTTTTGTCAACCTTGCGATACGACTGTGAATTACCTCCACGTCATGGCGAGCGTCAAATGATCACCCGCTGTACAATCCACGACTGATGGTATGTATATCTCTTTTCTCATTCTCTTAATTTAGATCTAGATCATCCACTATAGCAGTTAATGACCAGAAGAACGAACCTCGATGCATTAGGACAGATGTTCAAGTATTCTGGGCGTTTTCCCTACAGGGTCGATCGTGTTTGATGATCCGCTACCCAGATCAACGCAGCGCAAGTGCGGTCCTTCGGCTCTGCCACGAGATGTAGGTCATCACCGTGGATTATCCTTACACAGCTCTCAAGATCGTGACCTTGACTCTTGCAAGCGGCATCCCACACACATAAAAACACGACGTGGGCGTCTCAACCTCTCCAGGTGGGTGGCTTCGTCTGAGGCCTACCTTTGCGCGGGCTCTTCGCTGGAGGAATAGTCGAGACACCAGCATGAATACAGGACAACCATTTCACGTTTCCATTCCGCTCCTCTTGAATGCCACATGATCACGCTTGGTAGCATACATTTACTACGGTTTATATGAACGGCGAGTGTGCACAAGTCGACGTGAGCTGATGGGATACAACTGGTACGAACCGGTAAATCGAGTATGTATTGCGGCACTTAAAAACTTTCAGGCACTTGATGAAAGGCTCAAGAGAAGTAGAGCGCAATGGGTTTATTACATTCATATTTGTCGTCAAAGTTTGGTTCCACAATGACAGATTCCGTACAAAACTCGTTGGACTTGAGGCTAGCTAAGCATCTCCGACACGGGTGAAAGTGAAGACCTCATTTGGTGGGTAGGCTGGGGGCCAAGTCGGTATCGTGATCAATGGGCGGACCACAATCTGCGATGAGAGCCAGTGAGGTCAAGCAATTTGGACGCTTATGAAAGAATGAACAAAACCTACTGGTGCATTCGGCTCGTCCCCCGCGACGACCCAACCTGTGATCCTATCGGTGGCCACGATGCTGCGAGAGGCGAAAGGCATGAGATAGACTCTTCAATTTTTATGCATATTCACAAGACCAGGCTCTCCTCAGATATAGGAGGGATGACTTACGCATAGCAGTCCTGACCATCCCGGATGCTGTTCAAGAACATCCACAGCGGATTTCCACCTGGGTTCGGGCCGGCAACCAGGATTCCGCCACCACTGACGGTGACGGGGACACCCATAACCTTCAGGACGTTCGTGGAACCGTTTGTTTCAACAACCCACTGTTAATGACGGTTCGAAATTGTCAAAGATTCTGTGATATTTACTAGCAAGCTAGGTCTGATGATCAAGCATACCGTCGGAGGCTGAGTGCCGTTGTCCAGGACGACGATGCGGGGGTCATCGTCACCCGCGCAACCGACTGGGGCGCCACTCATCTTGTTGGTGACAGTGTATACGCCGGGTGGAATAATGGTAGGAGAAGACATAGCTGAGAATGTACGAGGAGGGTTCACGATGGTTGGAGTGGGTGGTTTGTGAAATTGTTGTATTCAGTGATTGAGTCTCTTGCAGCGTTTATGTAGACTTTCGGAGGCTTACATATTTTCTGCGGTGCCCTACACCTCTATTCGGGATTTTATTCGGAATGGGGATCGAGTAGCTATCAAGAGCCACCCCGTCGTCTTCAACGCCACGAATCTCGTAATGTTGAACGTCCCCGAGGCAATCGTAAGTGGAGCCATTTTCACCGCTCCTTGGGTCAGCTTCACACCTCAAGTAACTGTAATAGCACAGACGCCATGGGACCCATCAGACGGGCATACCGCATGACATGAAGAGAGGCGGCTTAAGCGTTTGGGCCTCTAATGAAGTCCAAAGTCAAGCAACGTAGGCGGTAAATGATTATTTCAGCCTGTTCCAGAACACTTGGACGCCTGGGGACCCTTGAGCTTCGGCGATGAATTCGAGCCGAGGGAGAACTGAGGATCCAGGCATAACTTGAAATAAGGTAGGACGAACGGGAACAACGGATTGAGTTTACATTGGCACATATATCATCCAAACTTCGGGTCTATCGTAGGTTCCTGAACAGAACAAGTCGTAGGAGTGCATAAGCAATTAAGAGAGATGGTTTAGTTTACATGGCGTGTTGGATGTGTGGGTAAGATCTATGCGGATATCGTCCCATGATCGCCCCAAGGCTGCGTCAGACTTCCATAGGGCAGTCGTTTTGCAGTGTAGTGTCCAGTGAGAAAGCCTCGCCCCTCAACCGGTGCAGCACGCACGGAGGCATCTTAAGTGAGCGTGATGGGAGACATGAGGGGGTCAAGTTGGGTGGGTGCAACGCGTCACGTAGCTCTAAGGCGCAAGGCTTTCTCACAGGGCACCACACTGCAAAACGACTGCCCCCGTAGAATCTCGCTAAGCTGTAACTAAGGTCAGAACTAATGATAGCGTGTACGTGATGGGGAGAAGAAACTCTCTAAGCACGAGTCTCGTTTGGGATCGGGACAAGGTGCTTGGGGATGGTGGTGGGCTGGAAAGACGGAAGGATCGCTGTGAAATGGTCAGCGGTGTGAGGCGTGGTGTACGGCGGCAAAAATGAAAATGAAAATGAAAAAAGGAAGGGCGCTGAATTTGGGCACACAACTACTTCGCTCCGTCCACTCGCTCAGCAAGATCACACTTCTAGCCAAGGAATGCAGGATTATCGCAGCCTCTAGAAGTAGCACAGTCTGACGCGGGGAGACTACCGAGGCTTGCGGCAAGTGTTCGCTCTACTATTCGGGCTCTTGTTCGCGATCCACTCCCTCGACCTTCTGTCTCCATGCCACCACACCCAGAAACCTTCTATTTCACAGCCCTACTTCTCATTAATTCTACAAGACCTCACTCTGAATGTGCCTTGGTTGTAACGGCACTCTAACGCCGGCGTGGTTTAGACCAAGCATGCAATGTGATAGGTGGGCGAGAACGCTCTCGGCTTCGCGAGTGAACGACCTTCTTGAGTTACAGCTCATACCCTGACATCCCACGATGGTCTCGGCGGGATTTGTAAGCTCATACTCGCCTCGGCAAGGGATACGCCGATTGATGAAACCGACAAGCCAGCGTCCGAGTTTAGAATCGTCCACCATGCTCCCGCAGCGCCCGAAAACCGCCGACTGGTCTCGGGAAGCCTTGCGACTGGTCCAGAGGACGGCGGCCCAACATCCGTCAAATGAATCGATGACAATGGAATAGGTTCTTTGCATACTGCCTTCAGCATCGAATTTTGTGCAGCTGGCTGTGCTGGTCGAGGTTTTCCAGCTTATGAGGGTCGATCTCGACCTCAGCCCATTCTCCAAGCTACTCTGGCGATTCCAGCCGAACACAGTGTGTATTCCTTCGCTGTGTTGGGTTTTATGTTCATGATCTCTCGTCGCGGTTTACCCATCGCCC
>WSTV01000124.1:0-19021 GCA_019632285.1 Tulasnella sp. 332
TACTGGCCTTCTTCAGCTCTGGGATATCAACAATGACTGTGAGCTGAAGATACGGCATTCTGGAAACTCCATGAAAGTGGGGTGGTCGGCGAAGCAGGTTCGCAGTAGATGGCCGAAACTTTTTGAGTAGGCTCGGAGTGAAGGATTCTAGGCAGGCCATGATATGGACAGGGCTTCTCAAGTCCAAGGTACGTGGTGTCGCAACATTACAGTCGCCGATACTTACCTGCTTCCTCATTCACTCGTTATACCGTTGATCACATACGTCTCTCACTAAGCTGCGTGCATCAAAATTATCCTATGAACCTTATCAACACAAAAATCTTGGTTAGGTTGATAGCCAACATGCAACTTGTGCACAGTTCATTATCGCCACCATCTGTCAGTCTCGAGCCTCAGGTTAAAGACTTAGGTACCCGATTATGTTGTAAATGACACAGTTACTCAAGTCACCGAAGTGATCAAACAGTTACCTTCATGTGAAGAATGCCTCGCGGGTCGTAATTTTCTCCCTCTCCACTATCTGACGAAGTGTATTCTGTGCCCCAGAAAGGCATATCATGCGCAGGTCATCCGAGAATGGTCAGAATGTCTTGCTTAGCGTTGTTACACGAAGGCGTTGTTGGGTCACTCGTCCTGCAGGGGCTGTTGGACCGTTGGAACCTGATCGCGAGAATGCCCCCTCGGTGTGGGTCGCAAGGATGGGGAGGTAAATCACAGACGGGAACCTGTCCAGGCGGTTCTATAATCCAGCGGTGAGAAATCTGGAACATTGTATACATTTCCATGCTTCGGAACGGTATGCCTGTGGGGCGTGACTCACATGTTACCTCCATGTCCCGGGAAGTGAAGTAGGAGTCGTAATCGTCTTCGTCATCCGATCCTCATTCTGAAATACGGATAGCGCCCCAGTTGAAATTCTTCTTCTCAAGAATGACTGCTAGCTGACCAAAATCATCCCGCTTGAACTGTATACCTCTGTGAATCTGTAGTGATTCCAAAGATGGCGGTGACGAAACATAGGGCGAATTTTCCATCACCATCTCCACAGACCAATGATCTAAGTAGCCCTCCTTGCCCAAGGTCTGCATTCTCAGCAGAAGAAAATAGCCCCTGTTCTCATGACACCTCTTCTGCCCCGCCACGTTCCCCATATCGATTCTGTATCATTTGTAGAAGATCTTGAAAACCTAATGGTTCGCATCCGTTCCGTCACCACGATGGCATGTGTGCAAGTAGGTAGCGCAGAGTGTTGTCAAAGAGTGTGTGCCAATAGCGCTGTGCTTGCCAACCCTTTCCACCCAGTACTGGCCTGGTCGACCAATACATCGAATGTCGAGGGGCGAGCGTAACGAATTGGCAAGGACGCGTTTCAGTTGATAGGAACAGTTGCAACAGACAGATATCCACAGGGAAGAAGAACCATTGACGCCTCTCTACAGGTAAAATACCAGAGCTGGACCATCCAGATCACCTACGTGCCCGCGTAAGTGTTGCAGTCATCAGCAACGCAGAAAAATATCCAAACAATAATCTCAGATGGGCAGCGATTGATTGGAATGTATCCGTTTCTTTTCTGACGTTTTCAAGAGATGTGGGGATGCCCTTACGGATCAAGACTAGCCATGGATAGTTCCAGTGTGGCAAGGTGTTTGTCAATAGCCCCGAAGCCTGAGGAATCCATACTATCGCTATCAGGGACTCGTTCATCAGAACTACTTCATGATATATCCCGGGAAGGCTTACATTGTCGTCTTATCTTGAGTATCCCTTGCGACTTTCTCCACCAAGCTCTGCGGACGAGTGCTGATGTCTGCGTCCGGTATAGCTACAGCACCAGGTGGGTATGTCCGCATTTCCGTCAGCACGCATTGATCCTCTGGTACCATATCATATTGGAAGTAGGACCAAGGCGGCTATGACGTGCGTCGTGGCTGACTTGGCTTGGTGTTATGTGAACATCGCAACGGGTTGATGTTTAGTCGGAGTTCTGTAGGGATCACCTTGCTCTCTGTAGTCATGACCCGGAATATTTCAAGATGCAGAAATGGACACAACGCCTGTTACCTATGCTCACAAGTCTCTCTGATGATCGTGTTGCGACCCGGGTTCAAGAAAAGTTAAAGTTCCCACCGTTGAGTCTCCACCAAGTGCTTTGGCTGCCCTCCCGCTTGTTGCTTCTCGTCCGTACATCTTCCCCATCCCTGCGTTAATGGATCACCTTTCCCATTTGCACCGCCATTCGATCTGTACTGCACAGCTACGTTCAGCGCATAGACAGATCTACAAGATCTGCGGCTGCCACTATCCTGCTCATGATGCGTCGCTCCACCCTTATAGTACGTCTCCTTTCAGACTCAAGATCGAACTATCACTCCAAAGCTGATATAATACAGATTTTATTCAGAATTTTTTGACAGCCTTCTTTATCCTGCCACATTTATACGAGGCGCTCCGCAATCCGGACAGATGGCAACCAGGCATCAAGCACCGAACGTGATCACGAACCCCCATACAAACCCGAAGGGAAGGTCGGGGCGGTCGATATTCAAGGCCATTGCATGAGAGAGCCAAGGGTCATGGCGGATATCAAGGCATATTTGATCAGTGGAGATTTGAAGATTCATCCCGCTAAATAAAGACTGGAGGTGCGGCTTTTGGCGTTTAAAGCTTCTGCTACTGAGATTCATGGCCCACGTTTTACAGTG
Organism: Tulasnella sp. 332; assembly: GCA_019632285.1. NCBI lineage: Eukaryota > Fungi > Basidiomycota > Agaricomycetes > Cantharellales > Tulasnellaceae > Tulasnella > Tulasnella sp. 332. The sequence continues at coordinate 2,709 of WSTV01000124.1, forward strand.
CCACCATACATATCTTCGCTGAAACGTATCGCTCATCCAGCAGAGTCTGATATTGATCCGTTGGAGTTTATAAGCCGACAAGTGCAATCGGGCACAGCGACATGTTCTGGTAAATGGCGAGGATTAAGGACTGGTTAATACTCGATTCGCCCCACTGGAGGACAGCGAGAAGCCCGAGGAACTATGGTTGCGGCCGTACTTTGGCCTTGCCTCTTGATCCCTCGGCTTCTAAATGCGGAACGGCAATGATTTACGCACACAAAACCCTCCCTTGTCTGGCACGTGGGTCGACCCTGTGACCTCGAGTTCAACTCGCTCATCAAGAGGGATTACTCAAATTAATCCCATGTAAGAGAACATGCAATATAATCAAGACTCCCCTATCTACTGAAAATCTCTGGCCGCATAGCCGACACGCTGCACTCACTACGCTTCGAACGAATCCGTAATTTACGGTAATCTGCGCCAAACCACCTGCCAGCGAATCGACGGTATATAACACGGCTCCGCATCCTTTCTGAAGAAGGGAGCTGCTCAAAGACGATCTTTCTTGTCCCTATTGTATCACCCCGACAAGAAGATGTATGCTTCTCCCCATATGTCGGCGATGGTGGCCATCTTCGACTCTGTGATGTCGATAATGGCAGTGAGTCGAAGTTGCAAAGCTTCAAGAAGGTGGCCAAGGCGCGGTGGTCGGGAAAGGAGGTCCGGGAGAGATGGCCAAAACTGTTTGAACTAGGACAGAGTGAAGGTTTCGAGCGGATCCGTGACTCATGCAACGCTCTTCTGGCCCTTTTCTCTTTCATGAAGCATCCGCCTCTCACTCATTAGGCCTTTACTCATAGCACATCGATGTCGTAAAAGCTGCAAACATCAAGTTCTTTCCAATCAATCTGATCACGTAGAATCTCCGTTCCATGATGGCCGCTTAAGCTCCCCGTTCCCTACACGCCTCATGCGGAATTCTCACCGCGCAACTCGCGTACGGCATAAGACCAACGTCATCTCCCGGCCCTGCGTTCAGGTTCGTGCCGACTCCACCACCTTCCTATGCTTCCAAACAAGGTTTTGCGAAGCGCAACACAACGCCCCTTGTACGCTTTGGACCCGAAGAAATAAGTGCCCCTTTCGCCCTATCGATTTCTTACAGTGTATTCGGGCTCTTTCTTTCATTGATTCTGACTGGACATCAAAAAATCATTTCGCTGACTTCGCCACTCCACTCCACTCCCTTCCTGTTCGATTTTCATTTAACACTTGTTTCTGAGATGCTATTCTGGATACCTATATGGCATTATGTCCATAGCTTTCGGATTGATGCAGTGGTGAGCAATACACGACCGTGTGGGAAACACGGCCATCTGGTATCGGAAGGGGTTTTCGGAGAGATTCCAAAGGGAGGCTTCGCCCAGTAGTGTAAGCCGAGGTGCCCGGCTTGTTTGGCTTGCTCTTGGATCTCTACTATTTGTAGCCCACACCTCTTTGGAGTGACATCTCTAGATCAAAATTTCAAGGCCAAGATCGCTTGAGAGGTGACATTTAACCCAAAATATCTGCCTCGGTAGAAAGACACTAATTATCTTAGGTTTCGGTAGATTCAACACCGTGATCATGCAGTTGATTGCGCCATCCCTACCAAACGACGTACTGGTGCTCGTCGTCCAAAGATGTACACGTTCCACGATTTGGAGGTGCTGTCTTGTCAATCGAAGGTTGTACCGCTTAGCTGTGGTGTACCTCTACCGAGATCCTTTCACTCTCGATCAAGTTGATTACCCCGACAAAAGAGCTTTAGAAATTGCGACTGCAATGGCCCGCCAAAGGTCCCCCAAGCTATCCAAAACCTTGGTGGAGAACAAGAACCTCGCGCGATTGGTTCGATCCTTCTCGGATCTCTTTTGGAACACGCTCACAGAGGAGAACTACACAATCCCTGTCGTCCCGCATCTCACGAATGTCACCCATGTAAAGGTCCATGGCCCCTCCTCTGTCTCAGACTGTCCGTCTATGGAGGTGCAGCTTGCGACTTTCAACCAGTTGACCATAGGACCCGCGTTCAAGCATTGGATCGAAGGCCAACGAAGTCTCAAAGAACTCCGCGTAGTCAGCGCGTGGTTCAAAGAGAGAGTCGACCATATCGTCATACCAACACTTCAATTCCTGTCAGCGCCCTTCCATGTCGCGAGTATCATCCTTCCACACTCACCGGTCTTGGAGTTAGAATGCCGTGTTTATTTGGACGATATCCAGGCGCTCTTCGACCTCCTTAGAAATCACTCTCCCAACATTCTCGCGCTCAAAATGAATGTTCACTGCGATCCATTGACCAGAGTCAACGTGCGTAGTGTCACCGATTACTTGTTGTTACTGCGTGACGTGCTCAATCACCCAAACCTGCTAGTTCACGTCTATTCACGGTCTCAAGCACCTCCAGGATCTCCGGATTGTAGGCTGGGCCAGAGCTAACATGATGGATCCATTACGTGCTATTCGGACAATAGCGGGGACGTGTCCCGAGCTCCGTACTTCGGAATGGCAAGTCAAGATGCTTAAAACCGTAGAGGGCATAGAGTACCTCATGCAGAGTCTCCATTCAGTCGCTCTCGTCGATGGATCATGGACCATAGCCACGGTGAGTACACGTCCGCCAGAGGTACTTGACTTTCGGAGGATCTATAGAGCAAATTGTATTGATGTCTTTCTATTTTGCAACCTGTCACTCAACCTTCGATCTTGGCTCCCGGGATTTGTGTGCTGTATGTGGAGGCTACTTTAAATACTTCGTTTTTGGGAGGTTTGAGCGGCTGAGACTTTGGCTGGTTCGACGACTACGAGAAAATTTTTCACATTCAATATTGTCTTATCTTCAAAGAGCATTGTAACGCTCACAATCTGGGGCCTTTTGCGCGAGAATATCTCATACCCTTCTTTCGTAATAGGGGTTTTGATGGCTCTCCCATCGATTGATCTTCTCCTCGGGATCTGTACACTCAGTACGATCTTGCTAACGCACCAAAACATTATTTAGTGAATCACGTTTTGTCTTGCTATCGATGGCATCTGATCTGATCTGCCTGCAACAGTTTCTCACAATCTTTCGTTCTACATTCCAACACCATCTCCCGACTTTCCACCATTGGCTGCTTCTTACTCATGTAGGTACTCAAGCTTTGCGTCATTAATCTGTATCGTAACAAGCCTACCGCCCGTCTCTCGACACGTGGCCTTCTGCATGCCCTTCAGTATCTGGCCCCAAACCCAACTCTTTCATCCACGATCTACTTACGGACATCCCCATCACGGCGGAACAATAAAGGAGCTCGATTTTCGGAGCTTGTGCGGTTACCTCTCAGTCACCGATGGGAGTGGCACGGCGTCTTTCATTTGACTTCATGGGATGCCTCATGGTGTTCTTCCTGCCAACGTCGAAACAGCGTGTTCCAGAATCAATAGCCTCGGAATTCTCATATCGCTCGCATGCTGTTCAATGTGAGCGTTATGCAATCGCCACAGGGACATGCTACGGAGTCACTCGCGAGGATGTGTTAGTGGGTGCGGATAATAGGTGGTTCACATATGGACACCTATTGTATGGACAATTTGATAACTGGGCGGAAGTATTGAGTCTATTAGCAAACTTGTTGACGTGGTGAGCGCAGGGGGTGGGGGGGGGCATCTTTTGGCGGGATATCCTTAATACCGAGTACTCTCACTTTCTGCTCGTCTCAACAAGAACCTGCGTACGATGCTATACTCGCAAATCTCTTGAAAAGTTTTCGTTGGCTCATGCTACGACCAAGGTTCAAAGGGTCCATTCCCACAGTTGGCCCTTCTCAGCCTTGTTGAATTTCGCCGCTCTTTGATCGCCTCCTCTCGCTACTCCTCCTTTGAGCATCTTCCATCCGCAATACTACGGAAGGTTTTTGACCATTTGAACTACCGGTAAATCTGTATCAGAAGACTGCTTTTACTCTCAATTTGTGGCTCGGAGGCGAATAATTGCGATCCACGTTCGTTCCAGGGCACCAACCACCTCTCCTCCTGATGATACGCCGTGCCCCTACGATAGTATGTCGTCCTTCAGCGTTAAGACATGATAGCTATTTAGAGCTGACGTTATGTAGAGCATATTCGGTAGCTGTGGACGCTTTCCACTACCTCGCTATATTCATGCTAGTCAAGGTGTACTACCGACAGAAAATGTTTCGACTGATGGAATCCTGGCTTCAAATTCCAAAAGCGATCACCGGTCGCCACAGAATATAAAACGAGGATTCGAGAGACCTTTCTATTCAAAGGCCTCATACGAGCTAGCCAAGGTTCAAAATGGATACCGTGGCACTTATGACCAATGGAAATTTGACACTCCCACCAGGCCCAGAACCACTGGAGGTGCGGTGCTTTTATTTATTTGAAAGTTTATCCCACTGACACGTATGTTGTGCCTTTCGCAGTACTCCCATACATCTCTTCGCTAAAACATATCGCTCGCCCAGTAGAGACCGACCTGATCCGTTGCATTCCATGTGGACCGGGGGCGACATATCGAATGAGTCGACATGTCTTGATCGATGGCGAGGATCAAGGGAAAGCTGCAATAGTCATCGCACCACGAAAAGAAGCACACATACCAACTGAACTATGGCTACGGCCGTATTTCGATCCCGTGTCTCGATCCCTCAAATTCCAAAAGCGGGATGGCGGCGATTACCCGTACATGAAACCTTTCCAGCTTCTGACACGTGCTTCGACCCTCAGACCTTTGCTTCATCTCGCACGCTACGAGGGATTGATCGATTCAATTCCATGTAAGACGAACCGATAATCAACCCCTTCCTTTCCACTAAATATTTTACTTTTTATAGCCACCGTATTGCACTCACTGCACCTTGAACGACTTCGTGAAAGTGGCTTCTTCATCCAGGGTATCCGGCAAAAGACTCTCAATCCATTACACCAACGGTACGGAATAATGCTCCGCATCCTTTCTAATGGAGAAAGCCACTCTCAGAGGTTTGCTTTCACCCTCGTCGCATCACCCGGCCAGGAAGATGTATACTTCCTCCCTTATATTGGCGATACTGGTCTTCTTCAGCTCTGGGACGTTGGTCATGACTGCCCCTTCAAGATTGGAAAATTCCGGAAGTCGGGGTGGTCAGCAAACCAGGTTCACAAGAGATGGCCAAAACTTTTCGAGTTGGCTCGGAGTGAAGGATTTTGGGCAGACCATGATGTGGACAACGCCTTTCCAATCCAAGGCGCGTGTTGCTAAAACATTTTTGGTTACTGGTACTTACCTATCTCCTCACTCTCACCTGTTAGACCGTTGATCACACATGTCTCGGAACTGCATGCGTCAAACGCTATCCTATGAGTCTTATTAACACAGAATGTTAGTTCGATGACAGCCGCTATGCCATTTTTGTGCAGTTCATGGTCGTCGACATCTCCCGGTCCTGAGCTTTGGGTTTTTTTTACAGCTAAAGTCGGTGCGGTACGCATGATTAAGCCTCGCAAAAAACATGATTAAAGTATGTCAATTATGTTGTCGGGGGCTCACAGCGCGCTCGAGTCCCTTCACCTACACCTTTTGAAGAAAGCAGGATGTCTCAATAGAAGAAATCTCGTGCGACTCGCGATCATCCTTCGAAGACTGACGATGATGAAAATAGAGCACTACCCATAACCACAAGCTCGACATCCTAGGTGTCGAGAGTCTCGCTATTGACATTCCATAGTGACCGACTGAAATGTCAAGGCCAGGCCGGTTAAAGTAGCCAAAGCCAAAGGATGCCAGAGCTAGAAAGGTCGTGCTGGAGATTATTGTCACCGCACCGCGAGATGTCGTTCACTACGTACGCTGCTCAATCATTTTCTGCTCGAGATCTCTCTCTCTCATTGTGGAGTCGAGTAATTTATCAATGACGCGCTTATGCTCATAAAATCCTGAAGCGCAATTGAGTCCAACTTAACGTTCTACAAGTCTGCACAGCGATGTTGCAGATCCATCTCGCTTCCAACTACCATTTTAATGCTTCTGCTTGCCAGTGATTTCTCGCGGGGACCCCTGTCTGAGAGAGGAATAGGCAGCAGTGTGGACACGGAATCTTCGTTCAGTGACAGCCACTGAGCTAGGCACTCCAATCGAACACTGGCTGAGCAAAGCCATCTCCCCAATCTGCGCCTGGATCAGTGGCTTCGCGATCAGTGTAACACCTCGTCGCTGGAGCAAGTTTGATGGGGAACCCTTGCATGCATATCAAAACATTATTGGAAGTGCTTGCAGCTCTGAGTGCTTGTACAACCTTCAGCCTGATTCCGCAGACACGGCTGCCATCTCTATGACGCTAGAGGCTGTTGCTCAATGGCACCCCTGCTGGTTCACTGTCACCTATCTTCACCGGCGTTCCTATTGGATGCTCACATTCCATCTGCGCTATCACGAATTAAAGTATCATCCAAGAATCGAGCCCTTGCCACCAATCTCTACCTGCTCTGGATTCATATCTATTGGTTCATTGTTATGCCAAAGTTTCTGTTTATCATGGCAAGGATTACCTCATTGTCCAGTACGACTTTACCCGCCTGTGTTCGCCTCCGATCGCACCTGCCCTCTCTGTACGTTATAGACACCCGACTCAACGGAGTGAATGGTAAGGCAATTGGGCATGAAGAAGATTAGATTGCTGATCAAATCTGATGTGGTAGGCGACGCTCTCAGCCTGCCTGGCTAGCTCAATCGGTAGAGCGTCAGACTCTTATCAAGAGTCATGTCATTTGATATCTGAAGGTTGTGGGTTCGACCCCCACGTTAGGCTAGAGGAATCCTCACCTTTTGTATCCTTTTGGTGTCGGCTAGGGCCATCATTTTAGTTGACGCGTCATGTCAGCTCGGATTATGTTCTTTTCTCCAAACCTGTTATGTTCGTCTGTTCCATCGCAGGCCAAAGCAAACATCAGTGATTCGGATACGACTCCAACCCTCTTTGGTATTGGCCAGGATCTAGGTTCTATCATCACAACATGACGTGAACGTGACGATGTGGGATGGGGGTGTAGACAATGGACATGCAATGAGATGTGCAGAATATTAAGTAGAGAGATGCTGGGAGTGATTCGACGCGATTGGGTGTCATGCGATAACGTGATACAAAGAGGACCGATGCAAGTGAGGGGAGACGATGCGAAAACGGGACATCCAGAGCGTGAAGGTTCTCTGATACGCACCCCCATTATGCGTCGCCGATCGCCTGGAGTACCAAGAAACTCGCTACGTTCAGCGCCTGGCCTTTTGTCATCCCTTCACCAGTTCGGAGGAGTGGTTTCGCCAACTGTGCGCCATTGAGTGTTTGGACTTGGACGGTACACGTCCACACTTCCCGATGTCTGTCGCCACTTGGTACATTGACGATTGTGAACGCGATCTGTTCGCTTTGCATCTTGTTGTTAAGATGCACGTTGTATCGCTTCCCAGGTACCATCCCTTGGAGTTCGGTGGACGGGGTGGACATGTTGGGTTGAAGTTTGGGTTGGGAGGAATCGGGATAGGGACTGGGGATTTCTTGAGCTGGATATTAATTAGAGTTCTTGAGTAGGGAAGTGTTGATGTGGACCAAAATCTCGACGATTGAAGCCGGGTCTTATACTAATCACTAGCGCCGGGTGGTGATACATCCATACTGTACTCCGTAGCTGAAAAAGACCGGTGACCTGGAATAAAACTCAGTGAAAATACACGGGGATGCGACATGAGCTATTCGCTTCCCAAATGACTCAAGTTGCGGTTGTCGAGCTCCACCCGGGTGGCAACTAGATCCATGTGCTGGAGTTATTGAAGGGTTAATGCCTGGCCCGCCAATCTGGGTAAGTCCCGGTAAATATCTGGGCCGAACAGCACTGGTTCGTGACGATTTCTGGAATTCAGGTATCGTATCGTAGTCGTGCCGCGGGCCCATTTTGAGGAGGATCGTTTGGAGGAGCTGAGGATGCTGCAGGGGACGAAATTGAAGGGGAGCTCATCGTTCCATCGTCGCAGTGTTAGTCTCTCTTGTGCTTCACTTATAAAGCGGGAAGCGAGTACGTAGAAGAAGACGCCATAGCCCCCCTTGCCCCCTGGAAGCGACGACCATCGGCATCGCCAGACTTTGGAAAGTTGAATGGAAAGCGTATGATTAGAAAAAATTTCCACGGAAATGGCTATGCCTTCTCGAAATCTTGAGCCCATAGAGTCAGAGACGTGTTTGAGGCTTGGACACGAGCAGGCAGCACGTTGAGCTGTTCGGCATTTCGGCCTTGGAGAGATCTACTATGTCAAGACCCCGGTATTTCGAAGGAATGTCTCTGAAGATTTGGTCCGAGCCAAGCGCTGGCTGTAGAGTCACCACAGAGCCTTGTGATCCTCTGGTTTGAGACGAGTCGCGAGCTTCGTTATTCCCGCCTGTGGTGGTAACGACCGCCCTAACCAAACCCCACGGCACTGCCAAAGCGCGCATCTAAGACAAGGCAAATTGCAAACTGTGGATGAAGCAGTGTTCGACGTGTTTTGGAGTTATTTCAGCGGAGCAACCATGCCAACGCGGGGGCCTTGAGGTTGAGGGAACGCTGAAATGTCGACGATCCAACGACCCAACCATTGCCTCCTGAGCGCTAATTAATACCTCGTAGTGAGCAATTTGTAATTGAGATTGCAGATAATTGGTAAGATTTTTGCTAATGGTGGTGGCCGTGGCGTGGGGGGTGCATGGGTGGCTTTACAACCAGACAAACACGAGGTCACAGCCGCATTGCCCTGCGTTCAATATGCTTGGGGTCTCTATTATCAGGCGACGCATCCACTTCAATGACAGCTGCGAGTTGTTGTATCAAAAGAGAAAAGAAACGTGATCGCCATGGTTTTCACAAGCTAGACACGAAGGAGACTCGAGACGCGCAGAGAGAGAACAAGAGAAACAGTAGAAAATACAACGACTTGACTAGACAAACAGCAGCAGGAAATAGAAAATAAGGGGGGACGTTGAACGTGAACGACGAGAATTGATGGTGGCGAAGCCGGGGTTAAACGGTGGAGGGAATGAGATGGAGAGGTCCATCGCGTCTGCTGTGAAGAATCCAGAGGTAGTGGTAGCAAGGATGACAAGGAACCAAAACAAAGCTGAGGTAAGAAAGTCGAAAGAAGAACACAGGAAAGCAAGACCAGGATCAGCTGAGAGTGCGGGTTACGATGAAGGTAAAGTGATTAAAGGACAGAGGTTGGGCTGGAATCGGCCGCGAATGATACCTATATTGGCGGGTCATGGTACATTTACCGAGGGGGAGAGGGGACACGCAAAGATCGAGATCAATAGCCAACAATGTAGGGGGTGAAATCGAGAGAGGTATGTATGTTTCTTTTTCTTTTCTTCACTCAAAAGTAGATAAGTATGTAGTAATTGTCCGTCAGTGACCTCAACAAGATCGGACGTTTCCCCACCACTTCGCACGCAAGGAGGACACTCGTCGAGAGTGAGTATGTTCTTGATCCAGCTGTGCTTTGCTGATAATGTTGGAAGGCGATCCGGCCACAGAATGTGCGAGAGCGATTGAACGAGAGCAGTCGCGGTGACCGGCAGATGATAATGATAACGTAGCATTCATCTACCATCAAAGGTAAGTATGCCCAGAAAAGAAACGCCAAACACAGATCTCGTCAGGACGTGCATCCACCTGGACGATAAAAGATCATAAGCTAGGTTTAGGTTTCGTGACTTTCCGACTAATTGCTCACCATCTCTTCGTCATCGTCTACTCCCGCCAAGGTATCTCGTGTATGTGGCCTGTCACCACCAACGGCAGTCACCGCGCTCGTCGTCATGACTGGTGCCGCATCACTTACATCCGCCACGCCGCCGGAATTCGTCCTCATGTATGACCTTCTGGGATTGGTCAGCCTCGGAACCACTTGTGCAATCGAGGGCTCTTCACTCGCTCAGACGCACTGTCCGTTATCAAGGTCGCAGAGGATTCCAAGCTTAGAGTCGCAGAAGCATCTAGTGTCGCCAACAGCAAGTCATTGAGTTTCTTAGGTCCCAGATTGAAATAGGACTTCGAACTCGGAATCTCTTAGTCCAAACGTAGACATGGAGATTGCAATGCCCATAATGAGATTGATTGTTCCGTTGCTGCTGACACAAGTTTGGCCGTATTCAATCGAGTCACCCATGTCATGGCAGCTCCGAATTGCAAAATTTATCCCAGACGACACCAGTAGACCATAGGAGCGGGCGAATACGTCCTCGATGATGTCAAACCCAGCTTTTTAAAATTGCAGCAGGACGATCCCCTCAGGAGTTCCGTTAATGATCAGACGTTCGACCGATTCCAATAGAGTCTATTAACAAAGAAAGCATTGAAGGTCCCACTGGCCTGGCTTACGACAAAGGAACAACATCGGCGGATATCAAAGGCTATCGCGTGGTTGATTGCTCAACACAACGAAGCGTTATCGAAGTAGCGTGTCAATTGCAAGGTTGTCAAGGTGGAATGCAGCCTTTCATCTAAAGGGCAACTATCCTCGCGTCATCCGGCGGCGGCCGCAGCAGCACAGCGCCATGGTAGAGGGGTGTATGAAAAACGTCTAAAAGCCAGGGAAGAAAAGGGAGTCGGCCTCCGAGACCGATCCGCTTTCATCACAACCTCGTCTTGATTTTGATTCTCTCATTTCGTTCATACGGCCCTCGGCGACACTCGTTCAGCACCAGTCCTTTCGTTCTTGTGCAGCTGGCACATCCGGGCAGTGTCCGATCCAAACAACTGCGGGGCTTGCTGCATATTTCGATCCAGACTGGGATTACACGCTTTCACAGCACCACGCCCCCTTTCAACGACGTTTTCGCGGGCGGGCAGGACCTCCCCTCGCACCTCGCACTCGTTCCACTTCAATCGTCGACGCGCTCGCTCCCAATCTCCTCTACCGAGGAATCAACTTGATGCGGTTGCCGCGGATACTCGCCGCCTACGCCTTTTCGTCCAACACTTATGAGCTAGTCGATGCGCCACCTACACCAGAGCTCCCTACATGCAATCCCACTGCAACCTCTTCATCCTCCAGTACCAAGCGCCGCCGACAGTCCTCATCTGCCGCTCATCAACCACGGGTTCGGGTTCGGGTACACACCCAGTCATCAACCGTTTCCGTCGCGGCGCTTGTATTCTTGCCCGCCGTCGCACTCACCGCTGGTTTCCTGATTTACCACTTCATATTTCGTTTCGATGCCGTCGAGGAGTTCTTCCATGGATTCCCAGATGTGCCAGAGTATGACGAGTACGTGGCTTGGGAGGACCATCTCCCGCAGCACAACACTTCGCTCGCCTACCCCGAGGGTCCCAATGGGTGCGCAGCCCGGAGCCCGAATTTTTGACGTACCCTACGTGCTGACTTTTTTCTCCATTCATTTCTTGGAATAATAGGCGGTATCTGATGTTCTCGAATCAGCAATGGGGCTATGGATTGAATAATCAACTCCAAGAGATGTGCGTCGGGGGAATTTCCAGCCATTTTCGAACCGAGACTGACCCGGATACCGCCTTCTTAAGATTACTCCTGTCACATCTATCTTATCAATCTCGGCGAGCATATGTCTTTCAACCATACACATGGGACGCGGAAGCCAAGTCCAACGCGGTGCTCGAGGGACGAAGTTGGCGATCAGCGAGGATACCGCTCACAGTGTTCGTCTCGGGCCCCACAGCCGGAGGTGCATTCGCCGCCGGAGATACGAGTCCAAGGGCGGTGAATGTGAACTGGTGGGAGAAGGTGTGCCCGCCAAATCGCCGGAAGAAGATCAACGTCGGGAAAGAACACGCAAAATGGGGATTAAAGCCTGATATTGACGGGAAGGAACTGTTGGACCGATGGACAAAGCGACTCGCAGCGATCGAAGATGGTTGTGTCGAGATCGTCGGGGACGTCATCTTCAGCTTTCCGTATGTCTCACCCGCCTTCGACGAATAGACTTCACACTCATGTTGTATTGTCTAGCCTGATTGACAGCCCACGACTCCTTTCACTATGGCCGAGCCTCTCCAACTCGCCCATCCTCTCTCGCTTCACGTGGTCGAGTCTCATCGACGCCGCAGTCGCTCGGAACCTGCCCAAATTCTACGCACCGGTGGCATCCTCGTTGCCCGAGCCGCCTCGACTACCCGACGAACCTGCACCACCCAGCATTCCCGCACCACCCAGCCTACCCGACGAACCTTCTTTACCAGACTCGCCAGTCCCATACAGATCCTATGCCCGTAGCCCGAGCCCCCAACCTCCGTCCAGGGGGAACCGACGGCCACCAGCACCCGCCCCTGCCCCAGCCATTTCGTCATTCTCTCTTCAATCTTCCTCACACGACTCACCCTCCGCCTCCTACAACACCTCCCAGATCATCAAAGGCCTCGTCGCGGTGCACCTTCGCCGCGGCGACTTCAAACTCCACTGCCACAAGCTCGCGGACATCTCCGACCCGTTCATGGGCTGGAACCAGTTCCCTTACCTACTTGACCGGTTCACTCCCCCTCCAAAGAAAAGCAGGAATAAACTCGTAGAGAGCTTGGATGTGATTGGGAGGGGGAGGAAGCATGATCTGTATATGGAACGGTGTTGGCCAGAGATCGATGCGATCGTGAAGCGGTTGAGGGAGTTGAGACGATTACATACCGGATTGGAGCGGGTGTTTGTGTTGACGAATGGGAAGAAGGAGTGGGTGGAGGAGTTGAAGCGGGCTCTGATGAACACGAAGGAGGAGAAGGAAGTGGTTGAGGAGAAGGAGAAGGTGGAAACTGGGTGGCCTCCAAAGCTGCCTGGTGCGATCCGGGTACAGCCCGTCCCACCTAAACCGAGCGAAAATCGACCGTGGGTGGAGGTGCTGACGAGCAAAGATCTCAGCTTGATGTGGACGGAGCGGGAGGTGGATCAAGCTGTGGATATGGAGATCGCGCGACGGGCAGAGGTCTTCTTGGGCAATGGGGTGGGTTGCAATCGCCGCAGCTTGCTCTATCCTTCGTACTGACCAATCACTCGTTTGTAGTTCTCTAGTTTGACGAGCAACATTCTCATGCTCCGGCTCTCGGATGGCACGCCGATTGAGAACAATCGGTTCTGGTAGAGGTCATGGCACAACCAGGCGGTGGACATTTCCTACACACACGGGCATTGCGAACTCTGACCCCTTCGTATTTGTACGGCTTTATATTTTCTTCTTCTTCTGGATTTATGATCTCTCTCATTCTTTTCTCTACGTTCATTTCTCTTGTTTCCCTTGCCAACTCTTATTCGTTTTTACATACATTCTTATTTTGACATTTTGCTGGTCGCCCTGTCCTCCATCTCTTCCTCTCTGCATATTTCTCACATGACGGTCTCATCTCCATCAATGTCCATACCCCATCATCAGTCCGGGTTTCCAATCTGGTCCAACTTCATCTGATCCGATTATATTTGTAGATCCCTTGTCGGCACTTTGCAGATCGTGTTGTATATGAATGATCGGCTACATTCTTGTTCTTGGGGTATAACCGACTCGCTTCGGTTATTGGTTTGGGTAGGTACGAAGGAAATCCAAAAGCACTTTCATTTTATCTTTAAAACTAATTTACACAATGAACTTTCATCATTGCCCCGTTCCATGGGGTCCCCGGTCATAGAATATATATTTTTATTTTCTATCCATCGTTCCCGTCTCTCGGAATCCGACGGAAATCCCATCCCCCCAACCTGAGTTTCAAATTTTGCATCCGCTGGGGGAACGTGTTCAAGGCGGATCGACCGTTGTACACAACCTGCCGCGTGTCCTCTATCATTCGCCTTCAGCCGAAGGACGGCCAAGGTAGCACAGCCCCGCAGCAGATAATGAAAAAAGGCCAGGAAGGGTTCTACAGGCAGGTGGCTTATCAGACATCCCCCGAATGGGCATGCGCTGAGGAGCCTTACACAATTAAAAATTAGAGGATATCAGGAGTGGGGAGCCTGGCCTCGAGCGGTTAGGATGGTATTGATCACAAAAAAAAAACCACCAACCGGTGCGAGATGCCTGGGGGGTGCATTATGCGATAAGACTTGACAATGAATCAAGCACCGAGGTGAGCATATGAGCATATCACACTCACACACACACACACACACACACGTAGGTGTAGGTGCTATGCTAAAAAAAACGATGTGATAGATTCAAGGGATGAGCAGCTGTCCCAGTCAGCGCGCATGATGTGGCCGCTGGGGCAGTGTGCTGGTGCTAGAATTTTTGAGTCCTAGGAACCAGGATGGATTTTCGTAGAGACAAGATAAGGACACGTTCAACATGATTGTCAAAGGCCGCTGAATTATGCCTTGCTCTGACTTGGGGCTACAAATTAACATACGGTGGGTCTAATGCCGACCGAACGCAAAGAAGGATTGGGAGCCGAGGCGGTTTATGATTGTCAAGGGAATATAGTCGATGGAACTGAAGAGACAAAAAAAAAATTGTCTGTGAGTTTTGAGTTATGGGGCGGGGAGCCGCTTCGTTCGCATAGGTGAGGTGCATGGAGTGCGGTTGATGAATGCGGATAAAGATCACATCCCGTCAAATACGCATATGGGGTACCAGACCATCCTCTCCTATCGTGACATGCGTGGAGCTAGTGTTGCCGGTGCTGATAAAGAAGGAAAGACTCTAAATTGTCGTTCCTTTTTTTGACAGTTTGCGTAGGTCAGTTGATGGTCAGAGCTCAAGGTTGAGTCTGGGTCGTTGTCTTCATTGATTCCGATGGCGTTGGGTCGGAGTGCCGTGTTCCAGGCAATTGGGGCACCTATCTATGAGGTGCGGCATCGATTGAAAAGACTCGACCATGCTGGCTTGTCCTAATCCTTCCTGGCTGAACCCGGAGACAGCATGCATGTGTGTGCTCCACCGCCTCGGACCATCAAAGCATCTCGAATCAATAAGAGGCAATCCGCATGATGATGCACGGATCTGACTCAGAGCCACTCTATAGACCATAGAATTCGAACGTCGCAAAGTGGCGCCGGCGTGGCAAGGAAGGATGGCTTCTGATTTTGATTTTGATTTTGATCAAGATTTCGATCGACGGGGAATGATTTTTTTTTTCTTCTCTCTCGAATAAAGAAGATTGCCGGGCAACTGGAAGGGGGGAGGGGTTGGATGAAACGTTGATCCGATCTACTTTGGTTGAATCCGCGCAAATTTAGATCACCGGGTTTGGCGGTTCCGTTGGCTGGAGCTTCGTTGGGCTTTGGGTTGTCCGGCAAGATACGGTTCGAATGACAAACCCCAGTGGGAGTCATCAGCAATGATTAGGAAAAGAAAGAAAAACTTACAATCATGAACGAACGTGCGAGTCCGTGTAATAATAATAATAATCTTTTGGATTGCTGAAACAGCATGGGTATCGAGGATAGGACTGGACATGCCGTTTTTTCGCGAGACCCAGAGCTGTATATCAACCCCAGGCTCGAACCGCGGCGTCCGCGGCGCAGGATACTAAGTCGTAAGGGGAGGTTGGAAAGTAAAAAGTGAGAGGGGGATTGGCCATGAGTAGAGTAGGTAAGGAGTCTAGGGCGCTGGGGGAGATTCCCTTTTGGGAGTCGGGCCGAAGAGCGTCCTTGAAGGTTGTCCTCGAGGCTGTCGTCCTACATTCATCAGATGACATCTCACCATATAGCGCACAGGACAACGGAGCACGCGACTTGTTGATAGTTAGCCTGCGTAGGCTCCCGGGCTTGTTCGCCAGATTGGAATGTTTCTCCGGTGGACCGAATGTCAATCATTTCTGTCCAGTGATCAGTCCTCGGTGCTTACGGCATAGCTCCTACCTCCTCTCCATTCCCTTCCTTGGCTTCTCTACAGACGGGTAACCTGCGCTTGTTCGGTACGGCAAGCTCCTTCAATCGGTCGTATCATCACCTGTTCATCTTTTTGTGTAGAAGCGAGAGGTACAGGAAGAGTCCCGTATCGTAAGCACCGAGGACGACCTCGATTCCGAAATTGAATGAGGAAGCACTATATTGGAGCGCCCTGGTGGCATTGATCAGTGAACACAATCGCAACTCATCAAATCGCAGACATCCCCAAGGTGGCAATCTCATCGATTCGTGGTGTCTTGGCGCATTCGCGGTCCGGTTTATTGACAATATGAGTCCGCGAGGTGCGGGGTGGGCTGTCGTTCTCTTTCCTTTTCTTTGGCGTCCGGGGGAAGGAGGAAAGTCGTGTTGAGAAGAGTGGAAATGATTGGCCGGAGCTTTTTGGGTACTGTACAGTTTCAGTTTATCTCATCAACGGGGGGGGTGC
>WSTV01000124.1:19503-36008 GCA_019632285.1 Tulasnella sp. 332
TGTAGGATTCGGCGGATTATGACTTGGGAGTTTGAGAGGTCGGTCGTGTGAGCGAGTCCATGAGCAAAGGGCTGAGGAGTGGAAAAGCCGCTCTTGTGCAGCGGTTCCCGGTTCCGGCGGGCGGGCCCGTTTCACGGTGACACAGAGCTTCAACAGTGACGCAGAACAGAACAGAACCCAGTCATACAAGATGATCAGATTCTAGATTCTGATGCCGAGAATAGAAGTGGCGTTAAGACGTTGCCGATCCTGTTTCCCGCCCCCAAGACGCGCAGCCGCTGCTCCACGTCCCAGGCTGATGAAACGCTTTTGCATAGCAGGTATAGCTCATCAACATCAAACCGTTTGTTTTGTAAACACTATCTGCTGGCTGTCTTGATCGACTTACGGGACATGATAAGCAAAGCGTTTCCAGGAGCACATAGTATCAAGCATCACCCGACAGACATATCCGCTAGTCCGCTAAGGCTGTCACAAGCGGCTTGGGCTGTGGCTACTTGGCAACGGCGCGGCGTTACTCGTTTACGAGATTGATTATTATAACATGTCTTTCGCATAAGCAAGGCACATTAGTCTCTGGCAGCACGCGAACGGGAGGGCTCGGTATATCCGGCCTAAGTTTGAGAAGCCTCTCGGTCGAGGTAGAGTTGTCGAGGACGTCAAGATCAATCACGACGATGGTGATGGATGGACTGGGAACGGCGGCGAGCCCGGTCGGTAGTCGGTGTACATAGATGAATCATGATTTGGAGCTTGCACAAGTACCAGGGTCTGATTCTAAGGCTTGACCCTGAAGCGTGGGAGGACCAATTGAAATGCGTTTTGACTGGCTGGTCTCGCTTATTTCACCCCCTTCCTCAGTCCACTTCATAATCCAAAGCTGCCTGAAGCCCCTCTTCCTACCCCTCCCCTCCCCTCCCCCCTCCCTCCGCCACACACTGTACACAGCTCTCCTCATCCTCGTCGTTGTCCTCGTCTAGCTCAGCGAGCTCACACTCTCTCAGTCTCAGTCTCATTCTTCTCTTTGCGGTCGAGATTCGCGCACACCACCGCCTCGTCTCACCCCCATCGAACATCCACACACTAAACCTACTCTCCAATGTCCCAAGCAATCTCATTCCGTCGCAAGGGTGACAACCGCTCTAACCAACCCAACAATAACAATGGCAGCGTAGGAGGAGGGAACAGTTTCAAGAACGGTGGTATCAACGAGCAGCTCGGCGTCTCGCCCATGTGGCGTGCCTCGCCCATGTCCTTCAAGATGAGCTCAATGGTCGGCTCGCTTGGTCGAGTCTACCCTGGTCCCGGGTGTAGTCCGACTCCAGGCCTCGAGTGAGTCTCTTTTCTCTCTTTCTTTTGCCAATCTGCCATTCCGGCTCGGTTCGTCATTATTAGAACCTTATTTTTTTCTCCCGCTCACTCACCCAAATTCCATCGGTAGGGCTATCGACTTCAAGATGGGTTCCATGTCATCATCCTTCGACCATAACAAGCTCCTCCAAGCGCTCTCCACCTCGAACAGCAACGAAGATGGCGGTTGCTCAAACTACACCTGCTGTGGCCTACCTCTCTCCGATCTTCACGCATTGTTGGATCACTTCGAGGAATCACACGTCCTCGTGCTCGACCACCACACCCTCGCTCCAAATCAACAGCAGTCTTCCATTCAACCCCCAAGTAGCGCGCTCGGTCCCGCTTTCGGTGACGTCCACCATGGCCTGGGAATCACCAATATGGAGTTGGACCGAGTCCGGGACATCGAACTTGACTCGACGGATTCTCCCCTTGGTTCTGGATCATCTTCCGCGAGCAGTCAGACGAGCAGCCCGCATATGGGATCTCAGGCGGCACTCTCGCTTAACACTGTGAACCCTTTCTACGCGGATTTCAGGAGTTTGATGGGTGGACCGGGAACAAGTGGAGTTCAAACCTCAGAGAACGTTCCTTCGAACCTCAGTGCGCAGTTGGCGAGCCAATGCATCACGCCTTCGTCCCTATATTCTCGATCAGGATCGCCGACGCAGCAATTGGATGGGACAGGTGGAATCGCTCCAGCTTCTACAACCACCCTAGCCGATCCATCCTCATCTACCGCCGCATTCTCCTCAAAAACGACTTCATCCAATAACAAAAAGACCTCGGCGGCATCTGTATCCACCACATCTTCCAACCTCTCACACATCCACGACGCTTCTTCCAAGATATTCGATCCTGCGGATCTCGAAGAGTACCAAGTCGTCTCTGGACCAGGGATCGTTCATCCGGGCCCACCACCTCCCACAGCAGCCCCGACTTCACTCAGCAAGCCCTTCAAGTGCCCGACCGCTCACTGCAACAAGTCCTACAAACAGGCGAACGGCCTCAAGTATCATATGACACATGGACAGTGTTGCTTCTTACCTTCGTGAGTGAATTCTCCCGTCTATTACTCTTTTGACTTGCTTGCTTTTGTGGGGTTGGTTCCCCTCCCTCGGATGGGTGGCTCAAACATCCTCGAGTTTGAAGTGAGGGTATTTGGCTCGTGCTTCCAATTTGATCCCTTCCACTCCTCCGGTCTCCTCCGACCTCATTCAGAGGCATCCGGCTCTCGAGTATCGAGTATGTGAGCATGCGATCCAGTCTGGACTTCCCCGGAAACATCAGGCCAGTGCATCGCATATTGGTCGCTTAGACTTCCTTCGCATGCCATGGATCCTGTGGGTGCCTTTGGGTTGTGTGCCCACCAGGGTCATCGATGGGAGCCCTTGCCTCGTTTCCCGTCTATAGCCCTCCACCCGCCGGTTATCTAAAGCCTTTCTCTGCTCTCCCTCCTCGTGTTCCATCTTCTCGCACTTCCAGAGATTACGATCGCTGAACCAAAAAAAAAACAACCCCCCTTTTTAAAACGCTCATTTCATAGGAATCCGGCGCTCGAGGGACTCGACGAGCTCGAAAAGGATCGGGTCGAGAGACCGTTTGGATGTGGCGTCGGTGGATGCGAGAGGCGGTACAAGAACATGAACGGGCTGCGTGAGTCTAAATTTCCTTTTGTCAACCTTCATTTCGGGTCTGTCACGCCATCGATCTTCTCTGTCGCTCCGACGAGACCTCGAGGCTTTCTTGCATTGCGTCGCATCGCATGAATGGGCGTGAGGCTCGTGCTCGCGATATGGTTTCGGCCATTGGACACCTCGAGGCGGATTTTCACTCTCCGCTGCTTCTAATAGAGAGAAAGCCAGCATCCCTTGAGTGATTTCTTTTTTAATATGTGCTCACGCGACTCTCTTCTTCTTCCCTTCCCTTCCCTCCTCTTCTTTTCCTCGTGATTTTCCTTTCTTTGGGAATGATCAAATTTAGGCTATCACTACCAACACTCTGGAGCACATGGTGCCGTCGGGCTCGCGCTCCTCGCAGCCGGGACACACTCGGTTCAGCTGGCCGCACAGAATGCCTCGGCGTCGCAGGGAAAACCTCCCTCTAAGCTCGGTACGACGAAGCCGCCTTCATCTGCGTCTGGGACGCCG
Source organism: Tulasnella sp. 332 (assembly GCA_019632285.1). Classification (NCBI taxonomy): domain Eukaryota; kingdom Fungi; phylum Basidiomycota; class Agaricomycetes; order Cantharellales; family Tulasnellaceae; genus Tulasnella; species Tulasnella sp. 332. Next base: position 23,007 of record WSTV01000124.1, read on the forward strand.
GCGCCTCAAAGTCCGACCACGCCCAAGAACTCGAATCGACCTGGACATTCGAGGGCGAGCAGTACGATGTCCGTGAGCACGACGACCAGCTCGAGTGCCAGGCCTACGCCGATCTCGACAGCGGGAGGCGCTTCTGGTGGAGTCAAGAGTCCGACGACCCCTTCGACTGCACGTGCGATCGCGAGTGCGACGAGCCCGACGAGTCCGAGAAGGTCGTATGCCGCCGCGACGTCGCAAGGCCTTACGTCTTTGACGTCCAGCGCTGCTGCTGCTGCCACGACTGCGCAACAGCAACAGTATGCGAACGCGTGGTATCAACAGCAGGCTCAAGCTGGATATCCTTACTTGCCAGGATATCCATACCTCCCCACTGCTGCCACGACCGCCAACCGATCGACGCCGGTGTACCCACCTCAGCATCACAACATGGCCGCTACCAACGCGGCGTATTACGCTCAGATGGCCGCCAACGCCAATGCGAATGTGAACGCGCCCGCCGGGATTCAACAGCAGCGACCACATCAGCTCATGAGGACAAATTCGGGCGGCGTGATGGGTGTGAGTGGCGCGGCGCCAGTCGTGGCGACGAGCGCGGTGACTGCCGTCGGTGGTGGCAGCCCACATACGCGAGATACGGCGATGGAGGTCGACGATGACCAAGAGATGGCGGACAGTTAAGCAGAATCGTGAAATCCTACGCTCGGCTCATGGTCTCCCAACATTGGACATGAGGACGGGGTCTCCGTTTAACATTTATTCTTTGGTCACGCTCGCCTTCGATGATGGACGTCTGCGCGGAGCGTATCGTCCTCATCCCCATCCACTAGCCACCACGACTACTTTCGTTCAACCGCTCACTCACCACCATCCAGTTGCTGGATCGTCGTCTTTCGCCGTCTGCAAAAACATCAACAGAATCAAGAACATACCCCAAGTCTTGATGACTTAAAAAGAAAAGAAAAACGTACATATCTATCTTTGTACGACCACCTGTATCATTGGCTATTCATCTCGTTTTTTTTTTACTGGATATTTCCTCCCTGGTAAATGTACCATGACCCACTAATGTGTTCGCCATCCGCCGTCCGTTCCAGTCTCGCCTCCATCCTCTGATCCTTTCTTTGTCGCGTCTTTGATTCTCACCTCGGTCTTGCTTTCCATTCTTTCCTATCGATTTGTTCACCCCAACTGTCTTGGTTCCTTCTCACTCCTCTCCCCTCACCACTTCCCCTATAGCGGACGCAATGCGTGCTCCCCAATCCCATTTCCCCAACCGTCCATCCCCAACACCACCATCCCCAACACTCGTCCTTCCCTTCCCTTTCTGCTCGTCGAATTTCTCTCTCATCTCATACTCGCCTTCATTCCTTAACACCTTGTTTATTACCCTTGTAACATTCCGTTGTTTCCTACTCCCTACTACTAGTTGTCTTGTTGGATGATCGCTATGTTTTTCTAGTCTTCCGTGTCTCTGCGTTCTCTCGTGTCTCCTGTGTCTTTGGCTTGTGAAAAATCATGGCGATCGTCTTTCTTTTCTCCTTTTTTGATACAACTCGTAGTTGTCCTAGTAGTGTCCGTGGATATGACAAGATGTGCTTTACTTGTTTTCAAGCGTGACAACGTGGTTGAGAGAAACACGTGAGGCAAAAAAGGGGTGGGTAGCCTCGTGTTCAATGTGTTGTAACACCACCCCCACTTATGATCAGCAGAACACACGCTGACCACCTTCGACCTTGATATAAACCTGCTCACTGAAGGTATAGGTTGGCGCCGATAAGGCATTAGTGGGGCCAATGGGTCCATAGTCCAGCGTTCCGCCCAAGTCGCAACCCCTCCACAGCGTACACGAGCGTATTTGCTTCTACCACGTTGCTGCGTAGGAAGAACCCCTTCACGTACAAGAAAACGGGCTCAGAACACTGCCTCAGCTACATCCTGCATTGTTGAGCAAGCTTCAGCAGTGCCATGGCCGTTGGTGTTTTGTGTAGGTATTCGTGTCCTCCCACTTCAAGCGGGGCCCACGATTGATCTCGACCAGAGGACACCAAAGCTCTGGGGCGACCCTTCTGCCTCTGCTCGACCTACATGCTCAATTATGTTGCTTCACGAACGCGAAAGCGCTGGTATACTTCGAGTCTCCGAGGCCTAGATTCCAACCGACTCAATACGCCATTTTACCGGTGTTCGGAGCCTTAATCACTCCGTCTGACTCCGTGACTTCTATAGACTCGCAGGCATCGAAAACCCACGGCCGTTTCTTGGAAATCTCACGAACCACACGCTTTCCATCTGAGCTTCCAAAGCCAAGCGATAGCTATGGCTCTCACATCTAGTGAGCAAGGCGAGCTATGACGTCTTGTTCTACGTACACGTTGTCCGCTCTATAAGTGCGGCACAAGCGAGAGGCTAATGCTGGGACGATGAAACTATGAGCCGCCCTTTTTGGTCCCCCGCAGCATCCTCAGCTCCTCCAAACGGTCTTCCTCAATTGGCCTCTCCGAGACTACTATACACCACTTCCAGAAATCATGATGGATCAGTGCTGTCTGGTTCAGGTGGTCACCGGGATTAGGCTAGGTTGACGGGCCTAGACATTCACCCTTCAACCACACCAACGTACGATTGTGATCGGCACCTTGGTCAAGCTCAACAACCGCAACTCGAGTCGTTTCGGGGAATGAATATCTCATGCCACATCCCCGTGGAAATTCACTAAGCGTTGTACCAGGCGAGTGGTCTTTTCCAGCGACGCAGTAAGGTATAAACGGATTATGACTCGGCGGTGTTGTTTAGTATAAAGACCTGATGAGCTTCAAGCGTCGATATTTCAGTCCATACCCACCTGTCCCTGCACAATAACTCTTATATCCAGCTCAAGAACTCCCCGTTTCCTATCCCGATCCCCCCCCCCAACCCAAACTCCATCCTAACATGTCCAGCCCGTCCACCGAACCCCAAGGGATGCTCCCCGAGAAGCGATACAACGTGCATCTTAACAACCTGATGCAAAGCGGACAGATCACGTTCACAATCGCCAATGTACCTAACGGCGACAGACATCGGGAAGTGTGGACGTGTACCGTCCAAGTTCAAACGCTCAATAGAGCACAATTGCCGACACCGCTCCTCCGAACTGGTGAAGGGACGACAAAGGGCCAGGCGCTGAACGTCGCGAGCTTCTTGGTGCTCCAGGCGATTGGCCACGTATGATGTGGGCGCGTATTAGAGAACCTTCACGCACACAAGGTCCCGTTTTCGCATCGTCTCCCCTCATTTGCATCGACAGACACTCTACATCACGTTATCACATGGCACCCAATCGCATCGAATCACTCCTAGCATCTCTGTACTTAATATTCTGCACATCTCACTGCATGTCCATTGTCTACATACCCATTCCACATCGTCCCATCTACATCATGTTGTCATGACTAACGATGATAGAACCTAGATTTTGGCCAATATGAATGAGAGTTAGTAGGGTCGTATCTGAACATGGGCCTGAAAATCCAGAAAAGAATATGTTCACTGGATGTTTGATGAAAGAACAGGTTTGGAGAATAGAACACCAATCTCCATGTTGATAAAAAGGCGAGAGGTGGCTTTTGCAAAGGCCACTCATGAATGCAAAAGACGAATTTTCCACTAGCCTAACGTGGGGGTCGAACCCACAACCTTCAGATGACACCGGTCAGTGAGTTTGCACAACACATCACGTTCTTTCTGTAAGAGTCTGACGCTCTACCGATTGAGCTAGCCAGGCAGGCTTACGATTTGCTTCACGCCTATAGATATCATTTGCCCTCAAGTCGTCTCAATAGCCACTCATCTGACCACCACCTCCGTTCGATAAAGAACAAGTGCGGTTTCGTGGGAATAGAGATCCGCGGAGTCGTGCTTGGAAATGAGGTACTTTCTGCCATGATCAACAGAAACACCGACGCAACAGTGGACTAACGGGTATGAATACAGAGCGGTTGGAATTGAGCGCAAGGACTTCATCTTTTGCATGATACTTAGATTAGCAATGACGTGGATGGAATGGGAGGATTCGATAGGAGTGCCGGTGATGAGCATGGGGATGATGGTGAATCGGCTGCGAAGTCGCATTTGGGTAACGGCCTCTGGCATTACGCACATAGCTGCCATGTACAGACGAGGTTGAAGGCGCTACGGGTACTCAAAAATTGCAAGCACTTCCGATAGGCGTTCGAGATGTAGGTGAGACGTCAAACGTGCGCCTCATGAAACCTGTCCAGCTGCGAGATATGAAAGTGATCGGGAAGACACTGATCCAGATGCAGGATGGGGAAATGGCTTCCCTGGACAACGGTTGAATTCCAGGCATTTGGTTCAGTGGCTGTTACTGAACGAGGATTTCGTGTCGACACTCCGCCGCCTAACTCCTCTGTCAAGCGAGGGTCTTTGTGACACCGCACCAGCAAGGAGAAGCATTAAAGTGGTAGTTGAAAATGAAAGATGGATCTGCGACATCGGGGTGTAGAGTGGTAGAACGTAAAGTTGGTCATTTGTGCTGCAGGAGGTTATGAGTAGAAGTTCGTCATTGACGATTTACGATAAAGCTGTTGACGAGTGTCATCCCTGGGATTGGTTGAAAAAATCGTGGATACCACGGATATTTAGTGCCAGCCATCTCCAATAGTGAGCTCTAGCAACCAAACTTAGAATTATTGTGGGTTGCACAGTCGCCTGCAATATCTCAAAAGTTTCAAATCTATCTATAAACTACATTCAGAGCTATTTATCATGCAAGGAGAGAGCATAAGTTTGTTATAAAAAACGTATTTGCTTCGCCAAACTCAACAGCTTTATATAAGCAGATGCCATGAAACAATGGTTTGGATACAAACTGAGCTGAATGACTCTTAATAATTCAATCAAGTAGACTTCTTCCCGGCGAGGAAAAGTTCTATGGGACTAAAGTCGAGGGCCCTCGCTCCAAAATGACCGCACACGATCCATCCATCGCAAAACCACCTCCCCGTCCAGATCATCCAACTCCATAGCCAGACCCTTCTGACCCACCCTTTCCACGCTACAGGAAGACCATCCGTCATCGGCTTCAGCACGCTGACTTCAAAGAGTAGGCCGAACGGTTGCGCCAGGAAGAAGTGTACCTGTGATGGCTCGATGATCCCTAGGTGCGCGTTCTCCGTCGTACGGGGGATGGAGTTTCCGATGGTTATATGGAGGATGGCGGATACGGCGAAGATGGCGAAGGCGCGGATGAAGTTGGTCGTTCGATTGCTGAGGTAGGGGGTGCCGTCCTTTCTCTTCAGCATCCAAACGACGGGTAATGAGCAGCGTTCGAACATACGGCGAAACATGGAGTGCCATTTCAGGGACCAGTACTCTGCAAGCGATTTGGTGGTCAAGATATTGCTTGGATATAGCGGGGGGCAAGAGCTCGGTGGGAGGCCTAGGGCGACGAATGTTAGATTGAGAACGAGGAGGCCAAAGCTCGTTCCGAGGTAGGAGAAGCAGAAGAGTAGTAAAGTGAATGCGATTTGTTGAAATGCTGGGAGTGATGTGACCGGGTTGGGTACTCGGAGGTTCCAGGGGTAGTTGCACAGGAAGTACTCGAGGACGTCCATGGCGAGATACACGAGAACGAAGCGTTTCACCTCCTTGCCGAAGAACTCTGTCTGGCTCGCGGGATGATATTCCCGAACGCTCTTCGTCGCCCAGTCCCAGGAGCAGTTCTTGAAAGAGCTCGCTCCCCTCATCGAGAAGAGGTTGTCTACGGTGTAGGCCAAACGGCCTTGAAGCGTTGTCGGCATGGGCAACAACACATACTCTGGTCTCACCCCGTCCTTATCTTCCATCTTCTCCTTCACCATCAACCACCTTGGGCATGCCTCTTGTCCTTCCCAAAAGCCTATAAGACATACGTCCACCACCCTCACGATGAGATACGCGCCACCAATTACAGCCTGCACATAGAAACCTGGTTTCGAGAGATCATCTGGAGGGTAGGCGACGGCAGACGCTATGAGTAGAGTCGGGATGGCAAGACCGAGTCGGATCCATCGAAGAGACGTGATGTATTGGGGGAAAGTTGTTGTGAAGATGCAAATGGCAACGAGAGACGAGGTGAGAGGGACAGACGTCCGCAATGACATCTGGAACACTTTGGAAACCATAGATATATCCATCAGAGGAGTAGGTAGAAAGCGTTTGCCGTCGTGAAACGGAGGGTTGTGTGTGGGTCTGTCGGCGAGAAACTCTGGTTCATCGCCAAAGACCTACGGCATCCCTGTCGTTGGGCGGTTGGGGGTCGCGGGGTGTCGCGGGCGTAGGCGTCCGCACCAGTGTCTTGAAGGTCCACCATAAGTAACCACCTGGGTCTTCACTATCTTGCACGTTACGCCAGGCCTCCATCTCCTATAAATGCTATTCGTCGAGGACGCTGTGGGGGTTGTTGCCCCGGTTGCAATTGGAATGTCGAAATCGTCCCCCCGTTGATTTGTCACGAACATGGGTCGAGTGGCGATCACGACGACTACAACACAACTCGACTGATGTATGTATCCTGATCATCCGCATCTTGTGAAGCCAAGGCATGGTGTAGAGGAGACACATTACTTTTGCTCGACAAGATAAAGTCTTTTCGATACGTCCCTCGTCTCCATATATCGAGTAGCTTGGACCGCGCAGGTTCTTCGATCCTCTCATCGACACTTTCCTCCTTAGCCTTCCCATAGCATATATCCCACTTCGCTGCTCATTTCTGGTAACTCCTGACCATTTCGAAATCCCCATTGATGCCCTCCATCAACTGGTGGGCGACTCCCGCAGGGACTATGATCAAGTCCCCAGCCGCGACGTCCACCTCCACATTCTTTGGATTTCTTTCTCCCCCGAACCAGAGACGCGCCCTCTCCAAGGAGATAGCGAGGAACCCCGTGCATCGTAGAGTGAAAGTGTGAGGTAGAGTAAATTGTGTATCGCCATTGCGGTTCGACAAGGGTGAGCCTTTTGAGGTGAGGCCCAATCAAAGAAGCAGATGGTCTTTGAGGAAATTCGGAGTAGTAGATGAGATGGGGCTTTTAGGTGATTAGCGTGTTAGGTATGTGGCCGTGCCGAGGGGTGGCATGCATGCTGAGAGACGCGGAGGGAGGACAGGAGTCATCATATCGTGCGTTGATGACATCTGAGATTAATTTGAACCAGAAGCCTCCCCGTCAAGTTCAGACATACGCTACTGACGTCATAGTTACTGGACAGATTTGATTCGCTATTCGGTACAGTGACGGTCTCTTGATGGATATTCACTTAGAGAGCCCCGTCTATATGGAATATGGTACGATGAAACTCAGCGAGAACATGTTGCTTTCGAATTCTGAAATAGGCCGACCCCTAAGACGGATGCTTCCTACACGAGTCCTTGTAGGACTTATTTATTTACACAGATAAATATTCACCTGGTTTGAACTAATAGAGTCTTTTTTTTTCTCCCCTCTTTTTGGATTGGTGCGTGCCTGACTCTATTCAATTGACCGAATATTTTTCCCAACTTTTTCTCTAGGCAGCGAACCAGCCGATATTTTGGTGGAAAATACTCCCATTCTATTGATTCGGCCACACGTGTTTTTAACTCGTTAAAAAGTTGCCACCGCTTATAATGGCCATCAGAAACCGCTGGTTTTTAACCCCCCTCCCCTTTCGTACTTCTCCCTTCTCTCCTAACCTTCCCGCCGCTCCACCCTTTACGCTCTGATTACATCTTGGTACCACAACCGTAGCCACTCCTTCCCTGCAGGCTTCCGAAATTGCCGCCCCTCTTAGTCGTTACAGGAACAAAATGCACTTCCGGTCACCACTCCAAGCGCTCTCACTAGCCTCACTCCTAGCCTTATCTCTCGTCACAGCCACTCCACATTCAAGCAGTCCGATTTCTCCGCCATCGACGGGATTGCAGGTCGAGGTGGACATCTGCGCATATATCGACATCTCGATCAACGTTGGGGCTAAGATTATCAGCGATATCTTGGACATCGAATTCGAGGTCGTCATAGACATTAAAGAATGTCTATGCCTGGAAGCGCTGGTGGCCTTCTGCACCGAGCGGGCGCGGTCTCGAGGCTTATCAGCCACACAGCAGGCGAACCTCTTAGCAGGCCTGGCTTCTACCGTAAGCCACTCCTATGGCAGCTTCACGATCAGGGCTGAATGCAACGTCGATTCTCACTTTGATAGCTTCAAGGATCTGGCGGACCAGGCAAGACCTGCACATATCCCTCAACCCCAGGCTGTACACAGATGTGCTCGGCTTCAAACGTCTGCGGATTCTCTTGTCCCTCTGGCTATACACCGTCCACCGACAGCTTTGGAAACCCAACCTGTATATGCTCATCGCCAGATCAGTGGAGCTGCAATGGACAATGCGTCTCCAAAGATACCCCGTGCACCAGCCCACCTGCGAGCAAGAAGAGACGCTTGCCGCATCCAGCGAAGCCGTGGTGCCCCCGTGGCAAGTCCGTCTGTGGCATATATGGCGGCGGAGCAGACTCATGGGAGTGTGTCGACACCACTGCGGATCTCGAGAGCTGTGCGTAATCTATTTCCATTCTGGGGCTTGATTCTACCCCTTACAGTTAACCTTTTGATTTCTTTCCTATCACATAGGCGGAGGATGCACGATTCCTCACCGATCAACTAGTATCCCTGGTCGGGACTGCACCCAGATCCCTCACATAGCGGACGTCGCATGCGTTCGTGGCTCTTGCGAGGTCTCAAGATGCCGTAAAGGCTTCGTCGTCGCCAACAACGGCACGTTGTGCGTCCCGGACGCTTCTGGGTCCCGTCACCGATTCTCCACACAGCTCGTTAGGAACCCCATCCACATCAAAGACTGAGGATGGAAGCCGCCATACACCAGAAACCAACCGGAACCAATCCGTGGAACGTATGTGGAGGGTTGGGAAGTAATTCTCTTTGAGATTCTTTTTTTTTTGTCTTTATCGTTATTTCCTTGGGGTCTTGTTTTTATTCTTGTCTTGGTTTAATTTTCTTTTCTTTTCTTTCTTTCTTTGTTTGGTGCTGTAGTTCGACTGTGGCAACGATACCCTTCTTGTGGTCTTTCTCCCAACAAGTCGTATCGCAAAGTACGATAGTGGGATAAAGATATGCCGCGCACTCTGCACATGCACCATCAACGTTGTCTAAGCTTCGTCGATGCCTCAAGGGTTACTTCCTCCGTCCCTTCTGAGCTTGTGCAGGGTCTGATTGCCAATGTCTTGTGTAGTCCATCTCAAGAGCGGGTCAACGATCGACGCACGTACTCAGAGGGATATAGTGAACAGATTTATCAAGCTATTACAGGGGAAAAGCTAGGTCTCAGACTCGACTTGTTCCTCGACACGAGCCATGGCTGCAGGGAGATGTGGAGTGTCAGCGAACACGTCACGTGATTTGAGGGATCGGGCTTGGAGGGAGCTCGACTAACCCTCTTTCTTCGCCTTCTCCTTGTCGAGCCAGTCAAGGCCCTTGCTCTCGACGATGCGATCGATATAAGCACCTATGTTTGTGTAAAGCACTGGAGTTTTAGATTGATCCTGACACTGTGGAGAGTATCTAACATACCAATAGCAGCAGCGCTGTTGATCCAACGAAGTACATAGACGCAGCAGTAAGTACGATAACCGACTAAATGACGTGTGGCAAGAAGCTCTTACACGACGCTCTTTATGAGCGCAAAGCGCACCTTTGTGCCGTCTTTGGAACGTCAATCAATCAGTCTGGCCTACATGGAATGATATCATAGGGAGCCGGAACTCACTGGAAGCCTCGTGATGTTCATAGGCCCTGGCAGCTATGCAATGCGTCGGCTTAGCTTTCAAATGTTGGGAGGACATGAGGGGCCTCGCGCGGAGTGCCCTAGGGCATTCTTACGGTGCGAAGTACCCCAGCTCCAGCTCCACAACGTTGAGAGTGCCCCTAGGGCACTCTGCGCAGGGCACCTAATTTAAACAAAACAACGTACCCTCGAAAGCAGCTGCCCCGGCGATGAGTTGATGACTTAGCTTCGCCTATCGAGTCACCCAATACAAATCCGAATGGTCAGGTGTCACACAAATATGTGCGGCGTATCTCGGTGCTTCATCACGATCCGTTTGCATGAGAACGCACCTTATGCGGTGCCTTTTCGACTTCATCATGCGCATTCTTGAGATTCATCTCGTCTTGACGCGAGCGGAAGAATCCACCGCATTTGCCTTGACGAGTCCAAAATACGTCTAGCACGTCAGGTGTCGAACTGATGCGGATTCGCCAAAGGCCTCAGAGGGGACTAGATCGATCGGATGGACGCGACGACATACTCTTTACTGCTAAGATGAACCTGCGAGTTCTTGTAGTAGTAATCTTCAGTGCGCCCAGATTTTTTTTTTTTTTTTAGCAGCGTTTCTTTTCGGGTTTTTATGAAGAGCTGGCAACCTTCATACGTGACGACATCGCCAATTTGGTAGGTTTGATCGGGCTCCCTGGGAATGATTAGATTCTGCTTCCGCTGTATATATGTCGGAGGCAGATATTTGAAGCTCACCACTTCTTGCCAGTCATCGTGTTTGCGATTATAATAGGTAGAGATGAAGATGAGTGTTGAGCGAGGGGTTGATTGGGAGGGATCCGAGGATATCCTTTTCGGTAGTCTAAGTATCTTTGTCTTATCATGTCAAATCTATCGGGGATCTGGTGTTGACAACAAAAATAGGCTGGCCCGATGCCGGCCTCGGCCAGGGTGCCCGAAGTGGCGTCAATCGAATCGATGGGTGGTTGTGTTTGCTCCGTGTCCAGCACCGAGACCACGGTTCAAGATAGATCGTCTGCTCACTACACTCCAGATGTATGTTGCAGCCTTGTTCAGGTCGCCAAGACTTGAGAGCCTAGATTTGACATTTCGATTATGAATCGGTTAGGTTTATAGGGAAAACGTAGAGCTCTCGGGTCTCTATTGGGGTCTTAACTTGAGTTTCGACATGGGTTGCGGCTTTGGGTGTATATACCGGGAGAGTGAGTTGGTTCGGAAGACGCGTCGAGGAAAATGTAATTGCAAAGCATACCCTTCCTCTTCGCCTTCTCTTTGTCGGGTGTGTTTGCGCCTTTGGTCTCCACGAGTCAATCAACGTATCCACTTATCCAGAAGCGTTTGGGGAACCAATACACGGGGGTGATGAATATAAGGAGAGGCATGGGGTGCCGATGGCGGTGGCGCTCAAGAGCCAAGGTGGTGGGAGTGGTGCAAATACATCAGTGCCACACGCGATAATGTGGAATTCGCAGTATCGCACTTGCATGGTGTTCTTTGTGTGATGTAAGCTCACCTCCTTCCCGTCTACGCAGATTCGTCGATACGATTGGCACGAGAAACGCCACATCAGGGAAAGGACATAGCGTACCAGCCGCCTGGTAATGCTCACAAACTCTCGCAGCTGCTGACGTAGTGACCGAGGATTCAGTCTTTAGTCAGCCTCATACTGGTGTAGAGACACGTACTCTCCCAAGCAGTCGGGCCAGCGATAAGCTCATGGCTCAATTCGGCCTGGACGTAATATTTGTCAAAGGAGAAGGTACAGTCAAATCACGGATAGCCAAGTCTACGACTCTTATTTTTGCTCAGAACCTCTAAACATACCTTATACGGGGAGGGATTGACCTCTTTGAGTGCTTCTCTGACCATGTCCCTTTGGGCGAAGGGAAGAATGAATCGACTTGGGTTCCATGACTCCATAGAATAGGAGTCTTGTCGGACGTCCAGCTAGCAAAGGGTTTAAAAATTGAATCAGAGAGAGGGTTCGAACACCAAGGGAAGATAGATGATGATGAGAACCCACCGTGTCTCGCTGGTGTAAGACTGCATGACATGAGGATGGTAACTTATATAGGACGTTCTGGTCAGACTAGGGGTTTTTTTTTCAGCAATTTCCCCCCCCCCTGCAACTCGCTCACCTTCTTAGATCAGCACCTCACTGACTTTGTGATGGTTGCTGGCGTTCCTGTAAGGATCCACCAGAGAGGCATCTCAGCGTCAAGAATAATAGCTTGATTGATTCTGGAGTGATGACTTACCATCCGATAACCAGCATGGCTATACCTGAGCACCTGGCCATGGAAACGTAAGAGGGCTTTGAGCGATGCGGGTACAAATGTCGCCTTTGCACAATATTATATACCCTGCCCTACAGCGTCATAGGTAAAGCAGTTAAGTTACGTACATCGAGGATTCTATTCTAGCTCCAAACCTTTAGAACGGGACGACAATACATGGTTCCAAGGTCGGGGCTTGAGCGTTAGATAAATGACGTGTGGCCACAGCGAGGCGTCCCTCTTCCTAATAGATTGGTTTCGTTCCAATAAGGTTATAAGAAGGTTCTCAATGCCAGCAGTCTCGTGACTCATATCTAGTTGGATTCAAATAAGGGGCGGAGGCAGGTGAGGATGAGCAACGGATGATACGTTCAAAGAAATACAAGCCTCTGGATTGGGAAAACATCAAACTCGTCATGTATACGTCTAGAATCCTTCGACCATCCCCTGAGAACCTCCGTTGCTGACCGCCCGGATAGAGAAAAGACAATACGGCCAGCCAGATTTTCCCCCCACAAACAAACATCCAGACAATCTATTGTATACACCTAGATGAATAACATAAAGTAAACGAAATAAAAATCAATCTGATAAGAGACTGGGTGATCTTGGGTGTTGGTTCTCCTTTCCGCAGATAAGGTGATAGCCCATAGTATGAGGGGAAGCGCCGATGAGCACGCAGCAAGGTAGTCTGCTGCTGCTTTTGCAGGCTCCGGGGCAGCCCCTTCATGAATCGGGATTTCCCCATGTCAACAGACGAAAGGAATGTATCAAGTCCCTGGCAGTCTAATTCTTCTTGAGCTCGGGAGTTCGGCAGTGGACGCATCGCGGAACGCAGCTCGCTTCGTTTTTTGTCATTGGCCGTCTATTTGGCAATACAGATGTCACAGCGTG
>WSTV01000124.1:36209-52509 GCA_019632285.1 Tulasnella sp. 332
AGAAGTCTGGCTGGCCGTGTTGTTTTACGCACCCAGATACCGTGCGGCGACCGTTGCGGCATAACATCAACCGGCGACCATCGTCGACATCCTAGAGCTGAAGAAGACCAGTATCGCCGATATTCGGGAAGCAATACATATACTCCTGATCGGATGGTCGACGGGAGTGAAATTGAACTTTCCATAATGGCTTCCAATCCTCACCATTGATGAAAAAATGTTGGAGCCCCTCATATGACGAAAAACCGGTGTGACTTTCATAAAGAATACGAGAGATTGGCCTTATTCCGCTGGGCAAGTGGTGTGCTTCAGTGCGGAGATGGAAGGCAGAACTGTAAGGCATGCATGTCAGTCACAGCAGTGCTGTAATTCAGAGCCTGCCCTTCCGGACGTCTGTTTTCTATCCTTAGGTCCTCAAATCTCTACTGGTCATAAGTGCCCTGATGTTCCTTCTGAGTCTTGGCTAACACATATGACTGTCGACCTTGCCATGAAGGGCTGATGCTCATGGTGAATTGATGTCTTGGGTGGTGGCAATTTAGATATTGAAGTTGGCGGGAAACAGCTGTGACTTTCCACGCGCATCTAACATCAAGATGGAGGTGTATATAGAGTTGAAACATAGTCGTCGCGTCACCATCGTCGTTATTGCCAGCCTAAAGCCATATCTGCCTTGACTGGCGGAAGCTAGGACCAGGGTGCCAAAGGAGAGCATCACAAGAAGTAGCCACATTCCATTGCGTGCTAGAGAGAACCAAACAACTGTCGATGGGTAACAAGCGATGTGGACAAGGCCTGATGGGGAGAACTTCGGTTTGAAGTCTTCGTCTGGCAGTCCTGAGAAGGCACAAGCGAGAGCGACTTCAACAGACTTGTCTCATCGTGAGTTTATTATAGAAGTTCCACTCACCAGATGATTCTGGCCTTTTGTTTGTTCTCGCTTGACACTGGAGTAATAACGGGATTATAATATCAAGGGTCGAGTCGATCGGTAGGTCGCTGTAGTATAGACGTTTGGTGTCTACTCATAGATAAGCAAACATGTTCAACGCCACCACGAGGACCCTCACGGTCATCTATCACCAGTCACTATTACTGTCACCACCCACCGCACTTCCTTGGCCTCGGATCATCCCACACGCTTCGGAATCTCGGATATTTTGCTACTGCACTGATTCACGTCTCTCTACCACACTCTCCTATCCGTCTCTATTTTAGGAAGGAGCGCCGGGAACAATCATACTGACACGACCTGTCATGGAGTCCTCAGATGCTTTCCGCCTCATTAGCATCACCGCCATCTTCTTTGTATCTCTATTCGGCAAGTCTAGGATCATTCAATCAATCAAGCAAGCCTGTGTGAGAACGGAAACTGATCGCTTGTGGGGATGACAGCCGCTGGATTTCCAACAGCTGCTCAACGGCTTCGTTACCTCAGAGTACCAAGTCTTCTTTTCTTCATTGGGAAACACTTTGGAACGGGTATGTATCCGTTTGAACTACTTCTATGTATTCCGCCCGACCTGGTCTGCTTTCGCTTACCATGTGCTGGTTTACGTACTATCTAGGCGTCATACTCAGTACCGCCTTCATTCACCTTCTTGCGGACGCATTTTCCAACCTCAATGGTAGGACCTTTGCTGGTCTTGCCAATCTTCCCGGCCTTATTACGTACGTACATCGGCTGGTCCAAAGGTGACAAGTATCAACATTTGTTTGAATTTAATGGAATCAGGTTGGGATCATTGCTGCTCATTTTTCTTATCGAATGTCAGTGAGAAGTTACTCTCCTAATGGATATTCCTAGCTGATATGCTCCGGCCTTTTCTCGCTCCATCCTAGATACTTCAACCGTCTACGTGGAGACCATGACTGATGTCGCAGAGAAATCTCAAACGCAGGATCCTCCTCTTCCACATGTGAACGGGAATTGCCATTCAGCTCCTATAGTGTCTGGTGGAGCGGCACCCGACACCGAAACATCGCCCCTACTGGCTCGCCAAGGCTCCCGCAGGGATGCTTACTTCGATGTGTACATGCACCATCACGATCACGCTCACCAGGAGGGGCAATGTATCGAGAAGGAAAGGAGGGATAAGTTGGTGCAGCTGCTTGGTGTACTTGTAAGATTTGGAAATTGTGACTGTTGTTACCGCGGCGACGTTAAACCTCCGGTTGTAGGTCTTACAGCTAGGTATCATGCTGCATTCATTCGTGATAGGCATGACTTTGGCTGTCACCGCTCCATCCCACCTCCGTAAGTGCGCGTCGATATGAGCTCGTCTCGTGTAAGCTTACCAAACCCTTCGTACAGCATCCCTCCTGACCGCAATAATATTCCACCAACTCTTCGAAGGACTCTCACTCGGTGTCCGATTCTCCACTCTCCCAGCTTCAATTCCCACTAGGTCTACTTCTATCGCCACCAGCTCCAATCCCACTCCCACATCCAGATCAATCCGCTATGTCCCTCTCCTCCTCACCTTCCTCTTCGCTCTGACCACCCCCATCGGAATCATCGTCGGGCTCGTCATCAAGAGCACAATGCAGAACCAGATCGTTATCATGCCAGCAGGTATCGAGGCAGTCCCAGGCGGCTCGACTTTTCGGGGCGTCATGTCCGCTATCAGCGCTGGATTGCTTATCTACGCGAGCTGTGTTGAGCTTCTCGCTGGGGACTTTGTAAACGATATGGATCTGAGGAAGAGCTCGAGGGGGAGGCAGACGACGGCAATCATGAGCCTATTTTGTGGGGCGATTGCGATGGCTTGGATCCGATGAGGGTGCTTTCTTTCCACTTAACAATGTGACATGTAACTACCATATATACTTTCAACACATCTTGTAATGAGCGGCTTCGAATAGACTCGAAACTGATCCGGAGATGGACAGTGCTAAAGTTTCAATAGAGTGTACGCGGACGCCTCATACAAAATTCGTGCAGAGGAACCTAGTGCGGGCATCAAAAGGGTGAGTCAAAACTCCCACCAGACGCCGGGGAAGCAGCAACTCGTTCAACCTCTTCCTCTTCCTCCCCATCGTCATCTTCGTCATCTTCGCCATCATCTTCTCCATCTCCAGCACCATGACCATCTTCTCCCTCTGGGTCAGGCACCGCTGAGAGCGGGAAATGAATGCGTCAATACTTGAATGCGAAACACTGCCGGATTGTCGCTCGACTTTGACTTACGCTCCACTCTGCGAGAGGAAGTATGGACCGAATTCCTGGCCGCTTTAGCCTTAGCTTCCTCCTCGGTGACAGGGTCAGGTGGCAACAGGATATCGAGCCCGAGATCCTTCCACCGACGTGTACTCCTCCGGCCGACACCTTCAAACTCAGCGTCCTCGTATAACGCACGTGTCGACATGCCGTGCCGCGTAAACGCGGTAGCGATGAGCGTTTTATCCTTGAAAGGGTTGCCGTAAGGGAACGACGGGTGAATTTGCGAAGGGAGGTCTATTTATTTGTTTTTGTGATATTAGAACCTCCTCGTTCAAAAAGGGTTGTGAAAGATGGAATCTCGTCTTCAGATGTGCTTACTATCGCCGTCGTCCGGATCCGGCGGCATAGCCCCAATGGGGATTTCGATCTCTATGGTCGGCGTAGTGGAACTGAAATTAGAGAGCGATGAGATGTGACATGATCTGAATCGGAGCGAACTTACCATCCTCATCGACCTTTCCGATACTCGATGTCTCATCGAGTTCGTCAAAGAAGTCCATAGCGGCAATGCGCGCCGAGGTCATATGTAAGTAGCAATAGGTGAGGTCCTAGAGTGAGAATTCAGCAGTGATTACGCGCTGGTTATGAAGTAGCTTACAGTCATCGTGGTATTTCGGCATGCAGCAGAGGGAGGTGTGGAGAGCAGGTTAGGTTACTTTGCAGAGGTAGACAAACAGTGTCCAAACCCCTGTGACTGTATGCCTCCTGAGGCTCATCATTGGATGTTTATGGCCGGGGGCGAGCATGCACCTATGGTCTATGCTAATAGGCCAAACGGGGGGGTTAGTGGGTCCTCAAGAACCCCACACTGTCCCGGACTCAACAACTCTGGGTCACTCGGTTGGCGAGTTCCCCACCGTTCTCACACAAAAAAATTATAATAATAATAAAATAAAGTAAAATAAATCATTGGATGTCTTCCCATGCTCGATATACCAGACTCATTTTTTCTTGTGTCTTTCTCGACCAATTATATAGTACCCATTTTTAACTCCAATGCTATGCCACTGTAACTGTTCTGCTTGTGAAGGAAGGCTCAAGCCACTCACGA
Source organism: Tulasnella sp. 332 (assembly GCA_019632285.1). Taxonomy (NCBI): domain Eukaryota; kingdom Fungi; phylum Basidiomycota; class Agaricomycetes; order Cantharellales; family Tulasnellaceae; genus Tulasnella; species Tulasnella sp. 332. The sequence goes on from WSTV01000124.1 coordinate 40,484, forward strand.
AATCTTGCCCCGAACGTTTGTTAAACATCGTCGACAGACCTGTCCCTCAACCGACTAGGCGGACAATGTTCAACCAAAGGCTACCAAGCCATCTCAACGGATTTACATGCATTCACAAAGGATTTGACAGTACATGATTCGGGAACAAAACGAATCTTTGTAGATTAACTTAACTGCTTCATGTCCATTTGATCGAAAATGTCTCGGTCGACCCACTGCTTGAACGCGAGATAGATATTATGGATATCTATCAGGTCCTAGCGCTGGCAAGGCAGACTGACCGATCGTTTTACATACTTGATAAATATAACCGTAGATGCCACGGGACTAAATCACATTTCCCTGTTCTCGAACTACAACGAGTGTGGATCGGTAAATCGATACCCCCGTGCATGCCATGCACACCAACACTATATTGTCTTCTTCATTAAGTAAAATATAGGATGACTTATGGCTCGAGTACCTCGCGTGCGACGTACGCTTTCAGGGGCGAAGTATATTCTTACCACGTATAGGGAGGGAGAGCGGTACGAAATATTATATAAACCTCATGCGATGGCTCCGGCACCAGGCCTATTCGTTGTGCAGGGCTTAGAATTCGTCATGGCGCCCTCCCTTATAGAAGCCATCCGTACACTTGACTATCTTATTCAACGCGGCAAGCCATGTCCTGGGCTCCCATTCGACCTTCTCAGGAGGGGATCCCAACTTGGGATAAAAGTCTTTACAGCTCGGACACCGGCGCCCCTCGCAATCTAAGATTTCAATCAAGGCGTCAAATCAGGTGACAAGGAGAACCGTCACGACAGTAATAATGAGGTGATATCTACAGCAAACGCGCTTTGATGAAGAAGTTGTGATACAACCTCAAAGTGACGTGGTACACATCCGCGAAGCCACCAGAGAGTTCTTCGTCTTGGTTCGCAAGCGAGTTCTGAAGGCCAACATAGGTAAAGTGAAGGGCGCTTATGCACCAATGTGTCAAAGGAAGAGAGCAAGGAGAGAGGACAAATGCCAATCACAAAATATAATGACATACGCCGAATGTAATGACACGCACTGGATCAGCCACATTAGGCCCTCTGTCGTTGTATACTTCTTCGCGTTCTTCTCGGAGATGACAACCGACTCTATTGTCTTAGACTCGTCAGGGTGAGCGAGGTAGTAAGTCTGCACTTCCCGGAGACCAAAGACAATGTAGTGTGAAAGGTCAAGAGCCCACTCCACGCGTAAGTCCGTCGAAGAGGGGGCTTGACGTCCGATTGTAGTTGTACGTGCCGTCGCGTTCAGGACTACCTCCCCTATGAGCGCTGTTGGTTTGCTCTCTCCGCATGTTAGATCATCTGCGATCATGTTTTTTTTAACCTTTTCGGCGCTTTCACTATGCAACATCGCTGTACTGCGTCACCGACTCTCATTGTACTGTCCCCCGTCCGTACTCGTTTCCCCTTTGTCCAACTCTCGCTTCTCTTTGTGTTACTTCTGGATCCCCGTAGCTTCGAGTTCTTATGATTTTGATCTGCTTCCCAGAAAAGTTGTTTATAGGGCTCAATCGTTGCCTTATTTGTTTGGGGACGTTGACCGCCATCCATGTACATATCTTACCTTACCTTCCGAGTATCTCTCCATCCATGCAGTGGTAGCACTGCACTTGTTAACTGAGGCTATTACCCAGGACTAGGCGTGGTATGAAGGTCTAGAGTTGATCGCCTATGTCGTCTATGGCGCTAGAGCTCAGCGATACGACGAGACACTGAAGGAAGCCGCCTCCCGAAGTGTCCAACAGAACGACACCAGCCTCTTGCCTTACCCCAAATCGCCCGTCCCTCCTCACACCTCTCATGTGTTCCTCGTCTCATACGTGACCCGTGACGTAGCTTGCAATAGCACAGGATGTAGTCTCTTTGACGCTAATCCACACTGGGCGAGCGAACTCAGATGGACAATAAGCCTGATGAGCTCCCTCTGTGACGACCCGTGACTCGGACTTCTGCTCAATATACCCCATGAGAAAGCTTCGTGATTGAAGGAAGTCTATAGTGAAACGTGGTCAACGAACTTCGAGAGCACCGCACGAGGCGGTGGCATGTGGCTTGAGCGCTAGAACGGCCCCAATATTTCTCAAGACCTCGAGGTCACACATCGCCCTCACCTCCAGGCAGACTCAAATTTCAGCCCCCAGAAAGTAGGATCTTCCCACAAACCTACCCTTTGACCCTGGTTTTGAAATAACTCTTCCGCTCCATCTGATCGCACTAATAAGTCCCTCACAGCAAAGCCAAAACACCAGTACCGCTAGTAATCCCCCCTGCGAATTTCGAGTGGGACCACTCGAATCCTCTCATACATGCCCTTTGGCGTCCTTGAGCCGCTCATCGCCCGGCTCACGCGGACAATCCATGTCGAAAGGCCGACACCCTCCAAGCCGAGGAACAGGACGACGTCTTCAAGTACGAGACTTACCACCCACCTAATGTACATAAAACTCAAGCTACCTTTGTCTCAATTAGCATCTCAGCTCGTAGGAGCCGACCACAGACGCCCCATGATGACATCGCCCGTACTCCGGAGCTACGGCGTCAACGGCCTTGATTGTTTCCAACAGGAAGCTCTCAGCGCCGACCTCGAGGCGTCAATACACTACTTCGAACGGGCCGAGGACCTCGCGTCACCAGGTGGTCAACTGAAACTTATCAGCCTTTGCAAGTACGCTGTTGCTCTGCTTGCTCGCTTCGGGCGGAAGGGGGATACCGTGGACTTGAATAACGCCGCCTGCCGCCTGAAGGAGCTCTTGGAGATCCAGAGTTTAGATCATCCCCTGCGGCCACTCACCATCAAGGCGCTCGCCGAAGCACCTCATCTGCGGTTGCATAGCAGCATCCCGAATCCCGATACCGCGTTTGAGAGAGCAATCGAGTTTCTCCTAAACGTAGGATTTTGTTCCGAGTATTCTTTCCACAAGAGAATCTTAATAATTCTCGTGTGTTTTTTACTTATGATAGGATGTGCCTGAAAGCCTGAAGGCACTGGAAGAAGGATACGTTGCTTCAAAAGGTGGTCTTGATTCAGTGAGTATGTCGATTGCATAAATATTTGCCAATGGCTAAATTGGCCCCTCTACAGATTATGAAGGAGACGAAACTGAGAGAGTCGGGCCTTGGTACAACTAGTGTTGGACAGCCACCACTCACAACGTCAGCGTCGTGGCAGAGGTCTATGAATAGCGAGGAGCTGAACACAAATATTGGATTCTGGCAGATGATATTTCAGGGCATGCCTCCTAGCGATCACAATCGCCCAGAAAGCCTCAAAAATCTCGCGGTTGCCATTCAGTCTCGCTTTGACAAGTCTGGAGATCGTGTGGATCTTGAGACGACTATCAGACTCCATGAAGAGGCACTATAGCTCCGACCTCCGGGCCATCCCCATCGCTCATCTAGCCTCAACAACCTAGCGGGTGTCATCAATGCTCGCTTTAACCAGTCTGGAGATCGTGTGGATCTTGAGACGGCTATCAGACTCCATGGAGAGGTACTACAGCTCCGACCTCCGGGCCATTCTGGTCACTCGTCCAGTCTCGGCAACATTGCACGTGTCCCAAACACACTCTTCCACAATACCAGAGCCGGCCCTGACCCCACCGGGCCGCTTTACTCATGGAGGACGCCTGTTTCCGTGAATACGAAAACCTAGAAACACGCTTCCATGTCTCCTTGAATTGGACACGCTGTTCTCTGCAACATGCACATCCATCCGTTCTACAATCCTTTGCAACTTCACTAGTGCTTCTGGAAACATTTGTCACCCCGCCGAGTGCACTCGATTCACGACAAAGTCGGATAGTTGATGGCGTGCTTGGTCGCGCGAAGAGCCCCGCCTCCGATTCTGCTGCTGCTGCCGCACTCGAACAAGGTCACCCCCAGCGAGCCATCGAACTTTTGAAGCACGGACGCATGATCTTGCTCACTCAGCTGGCCCGCTATCGGACTGCACTCGATGATCTTTGTGCCGTATGTCCAGAAATTGCAACTGAGTTTACAGAGCTCTGTTCGCCACTCGAGAAATCTGTTAGCAGGGCGGGCACAGATGGGATGGATGACAAGCTGGCTACACCTGAGTCAGACCTTGTAGGACGGTACGTTCAAAATATCTCTGTCCACAGGTTGAGCATCTCACCTTTCCTGTTATGTCTCTCATAATCGAAATAGACATCGGAATCTTTCATGGCGTTGGAACGATACGATCAGTCTAATACGAGCTTTGGATAGCTTTTCCTCCTTCCTAAAACCGCCTCCCTTTCGTTCTCTCCTTCGTGCAGCCGATGAGGGCCCCATTATCATCGTCGACATCAGCGACATCAGATCAGATGGGATAATTTCTCGGAACGGGGTGACCGCCGAGACCGCCGAGCCGCCTGGCGCAACTGAAGAGGAGATGTGCCACACAGCCTCCATGATGGGACATGTCGTGAAGGAGAATGACAAAGGTCGTCTTGAGAGCGAGGTCGATGAAGTGCTACGCCTGATGTGGGGCTGTGTTATCGAGCCGGTCGTGGAGAGACTGGAGTCGCTGGGCGTTTTCCGAGATGGCCATATAGGGTGGTACCCGACATCGAAATGATACTCGCTACCGCTGCACGCTGCTGGTATCTATTCACCGAAATAAATAAGGCTCCATGCCGTCCTCTCCTCATCCCCTTTTACACTTTCCACTGTCATCCGAGCTCGTGGCTCCCCTCAAATGCCATCGGCTTCCCTAACATTCTCGGAACCTGGGTTCTGCAGCCGAAGGGATGGGATGGGGCAGATGGCGCTCTATATTTTGTGGAAAAGGAGCTTCAGAAGGTGTTAGACTGTGCACCTGGGGTGGAGTTGATGGAAGGGCATGATGCAACCCACGATGCTGTCTCGAAGGAGCTTCCAATCCATTCCTGGGTGTACCTGTCATCTCATGGGCATCAGCACATAAATCAACCGTTCAACCCACGGTTCCGCCTTCAAGACAAGCCACTCACTCTCCAGGAGGTTGTCCGTGTAGACCTCCCGGACGCCGAGCTCGCGTTCCTCTCAGCGTGTCACACCGGAAACGGAGATCGGACACGCCAGACGAAGGACTTCATCCCGCGGCTGGTATGCCCTTTTCGGGGTTTAGAGGTGTGGTAGGGACATTGTGGGCGATGGACGACATTGATGGACCCGACGTCGCTGAGTCATTCTATGGGTATATGTTTCCCCACAGAGATGAAGTGGCAAACTATAAGGACGCGGCCGAAAGATTTCACGAGATGTCCCAATTTATTGGTAGGAAACCGGCCCCGGTAGACCGTTGGGTCGACTTTATTCGTGTCGGGGCTTGATGTTTAATTGCAGTTGCATATGTTGCCGCGTTCAGTACTACCTCCGTTACGAGAGCTATCGATTTTCTTTTCAAATGCAATACGATTCGCGGGAACTTGTCTCTACCGCGTTCGGCACTCCACTATTCAATATCGCTGTCCTATGTCCCTGAGTGTCATCGTATTGTCCCTCAGCTCGTACTGGTTTCCTCTTTGCCCAGCTTTCACCTCCTCTTTTAGTACCTGTCCCCCCCCCACCACCACCCGTAGCTTTGATTCATGATGGTGTCATGTCCTTCTCATCATCTTGTCGAAGGAACTCGACCGTTGCAATACATGTCCATAGCCTTGGCCGCTCCACATACCAATACATGCCGTTACGTTCCGAAGCATCTCTCCATCTACACGGTGCCAGCGCTTAATCAAGGTCACTACCCGGGATTAGGCGTAATTTGAAAGCCGGGAGTTGATAGCGTATGTCCTCTGTGACTTTCTTTTCGTGAAAACGGTGGGGAACTCGCCAGCCGAGCGAACCGGAGTTGTTAAGTCTGGAACAGTGTGGGGTTCTTGAGGACCCACTAAAACTCCCGTTTGGCCTATTAGGATAGACCATAGGCGCATGCTCGCCCCCGGCCGTATAGGCTGGTGACTTCATGTAACCCTTTATATCCCCAGTAATCGGGGAAGATGGTCCAGGGAGTTCGGCGGTGTTCCAGCAAGCTGGTCGTACGTCGCCCTCCAGAGTATCGTTCATCGGGCCCACAGGCGGCCGTCGATCCCGGACTCACTCTCTTATATATCCTGTGTGACACAGAAGCTCTATGAGAGACGTAAGACCCGACGCCTTCTTTCCAGCCAATGGAATCGGGTGACAGCGGGAAGTCGGGAACCTCCAGCGAATGACCTCCACACTCGGTGAAGTGAAAAATGGAACAATAGGGAAGCGATTGTTGGTGAGCACAATAGCATGATTTGGAAGGGAGCCGCCCTCAAAGGGTTTTTGGCGGGAAGGACGAGAAGGTGACGTTGTTATCGCTGTACAAAACATGCCATCTCCAAAGGGAATCCTTCCAGGAAGCCAGTCTATACCTTGATATCACATCCAGAAGGCCTTGTCCGCGGAAATTTTGTGCTGGCGTTTTGGTCTACGGGAACTCCTGCAACGCATCATTGAAGATATTCTCAGAAGGCGGCTCGGAGCACCTGTGCCCCGAGCTCTCACTGGTGATCACCAATCATTTTGTGGGCCGATATGGCTTTCAATCAGGCGTTGTGAGATGCATATGATATCGGCGTGGTCAGAACAGCTTTGTCCGCATTCCGGGATATCATTTTGGATCATCAACCCCATCAGGTATAAACCATAGCACATCTTTTATTGCGTTCGATGCTATTATGTGCGAGTCGCCAGCTGGGGCTTCCAGAACCCTCTTCTGGTCGGATTGAATTTTGGGGAGACACACGAAAGCGTTGCGGAGATCGGTGCATGTTGGCCGCCGCAGCCGCCAGATGGATTAAGTGTCACACTTTCAATGATCCTCAGGCGGTTGACCGGATTCTCAAACCTCCTCGGATATCACATTTGAGCTCTAGATCATGCACATAAGGGCTACCAGTGGAGTATTGCCCGAATCTCGGGCATATATCATTAGGGGAATGGTGCTTGCCTTTGGCACTGGATGGCTGGACGCCGTCGTTCATAGCAGTTTCCGCTTGAAGTACGCCTTATATTTTCCAAATTTCTACTGTGATTTGAGACCTTTTGTCCAGCAGGTCGCTCTCCGACTCTCTGGCCTTGAATACTATCGCCTCCAAGCCCCGACATACTCAGCGCCCGCGCTGTTGCTTCCTTTCTTAGCCCAATATCTTCTCCCACTCCTCTCTCCCCGTTTATTATCCCTCATCCTATGCCTCATCGATATCAGTATATTATGGCTTTCTCCGCCACGGTGAATTGTTTCGAATCTTTTGCTCGTGTTAACGCGGACGAAGGTCCCAGTCCAAACAGGTAGCTGGAGGAGCGCTGTATCGATTCGCTCTGGAAAGCCATCGCCATCAAGGATGAGAAAGACGGCGCAGGCTCCGGGATGCGCGACTCGGAGTTCGGGGTCGGAGAGAATGGTGAAGACGGAAATGGGTGGTCCGGGATTAGATTACAGAGGTTCGATGAGGCGTTGGTCGTATGCCGATTGGAGGGTGTCAACAGGATCAGGAGAGGATGAAGACGGCGCAGGTGATGAAATAGGCCGAATCGTAGATCCATGAAATGGAGGAGCTCCTCCTCCACTCAATCGTTATTCCGTAGGACATCCGCTTCGGGATCTCATACGGACCACTCTCCACGGTGTCTGGTGCTCAGCTGCCCATGCTCTTGAGCTTGCGCCCATCCGCTGCGGCTCTGTACCAACTAGAGAATTGTCAGTGAGGCGAAGATCGCAGTAACGCGAGTAGCAGAATGAGATTCGTACGATAGGGAGTTTTTCTACGAATTCCACCGCGTCGAGTGTTGAGCTGGAGATTTTGTGGTGGCGGTGGAAGAGAACTGTCGTAGGGTATCGACGAGGATGGGTTCTTGATATTGGGTATGCCATAGTGCAGCAAAAGTTGATGCAATCGCAAAGCGAAAAGCGATCCATCCCTCCAGACCGGGATGGCACGACGGCGAGAACAAATACTGTTTTGCAACCTTCCAGGTCGAAGGAGAAACGTAGATATCGAGGAGACTGAGATGAATAGAGGTAGCCCCGATCCATGCCTAGTGAAGGCGGAGACAGATCAGTATAGGAACTCCTCCGTCGGAAAAATACGTACCTTGGACAGATTTGGAGAAATATCATGCGGGACATGAATCCACTCAAGATCTTTCGCTCTGAGCCAGCTCGAAGGATTTCGGCCATATTTTGCGAACTATTGTTGCCGACCGCCCCACTTTTGTGAACTCCTCGTAGCACAATACTGTCGAGGGGGCGGTCGTTTGTGAAACTTCAGAGCTGAAGATGTCTCGCATCACCGATATAGACGAAGAAACGCACGTCATCCAGAGCGGGTGATAGAGCGGGAGTAAAGTTGAAGTTCCCGGATAGGTGTTTTCTGTCAGAGAGGATGGGGAGTTGTGCTTGGTAACCTTGATGGAGTCTAGGGTGAATTCTAGAGAAGAGGTGCTGTAGGCGAGGATCATGGACTCGTTCACGGCGCAATTGGTTGCTACGCGCAGGCGGAAGAGGCAGAGCTCAGCAGGAAATAAGGTGCCTTAAAGCTATATCGGAGAGTTCGCTTCACGAGAAATTGATTCGAGCAATGCCTTGTATTGAGCGAAATGGAGCAAAAGCCTCAGGGTGGAACCACAGGCTGGAAGATGGCGGGGCATGAGTAGTCATGGCCATCTCGTGCTTGCAGTATCACCCATGTTTGGTGGTTGGCCAATTTAAACAAAGGATTGAAGGATGGCCGCAGCCATACCTCGTATAATACTTCCGTCTTTTGATGCGACGAAAGCCATTCCAATGTCCACTAGTCCCCGCCATGAACCACAACATATGTCAAACATGACTCATGTCTTGAGCACCCTTGCACGATTCATATGAGCCAGCGGATCCAATCGCTTTCCGGTAGGCGAGCGGGGTGTTGGGCGAGGGATTGAGGATAGGTTATTAGTAAGGCAAGTTTGTTTTATGGGTGAGGTTGCCGCACCTTGAGCTATTCCTTCTCTACCATCCCAGAGGTTAGATCTCCATTCGTCATGCGGGTGCTCCGGTATCGATTTCGAGCCTTGACTCGAGAGCACCTTGAGCACTTGAAGCGAGATGCTTCCCAGGTTGGCTACCAGGGCCCATGGGTGCGATGTACGAGGCATGAAGTGGAGGTGTGAAAGGGAGTTTGAGTGGTTGGATTTTGGGAGTATGGTTGGTCTGAACGCGTCTGCCTCACCTCACAGCAGAGGGGCGCGCTGGAACTCCCTCGATGTTTGAAAGGAAAGAGAAAGTGGAAAGCTGCCAGTGGAAACCATCTCATGATAGACCCTGAGTTCTGTAAGCGGCCGCAAATCACACAACCACGCATTACACGGCATGCAGATCGTCGTCACGGTGGCGAAACCTTGGGCGACTCGTGTTGCACAACGCCGGATGAAGGGGGGTTGGGCCTAGTGGGTGTTTGACTGGAGTTTGGCCATCTCTACTCTTCTCCAACCACAGACCGCATCACTGGTTTCTCTTCACTTTTCTCATGAATTGCTCATGTCATGGTGACACATGTCACGGCCCGCATTTCAGAGGATCTAGTCATGTTACAATGCCCGCCTTAAGCTCGACGCTCTTATAGTGCGGGGAAGCGGAGCGCAAAGGCATGATAGTGAGCATACACCTCCTTCAGGCCGAGTCATGACTCAAATTTATACTTCCTGCGCCTGGCCCCGAAGTCTTTGAGCTATTTTCTGAGAGAACTTCGGGAGCACCACACGAGGCCGCCGTGCGTGTTTGTGGCTTTGGGCGCTGCGAGGGCGCCGCCTGCTTCAAGGTCATGCATCGCCTCAATCGTTGAGGCGAGCTTATATACAGCTGCGGCAGTTCATTTCTTCTGGCAAATCGTCACGGAACTACTCCCCCCCCCCACAATCCGATCGCAATAAGTGTCTCGCATTCACCCCAAAGCCCTATCCCGCCCCTCCAATCTCCACTCCGAGCGCCCACATCTCCTTATATATTTTGAGCACCCTAAACCTGAGCACCCTACAATCTTCAAGGACGGAAGGTCCACACGCGGCAATCCGAACATGCTCCGCGTTAAAGAACGTGACAAAATCCCCAGGTACGACGCCGCCTTGGACACTCGGCAAAGCACTGAACCTGTCTTTCGCTTCGTCAGCACATCGGGTCATGTAAACGGATCGGAGATATCCTTCATCTCACCCTTAGTACTCCAGAGCCGTGCGCTCACTCGATATCAGCGTTTTGAGCAGAATGGCTCACTAACCGACCTCGACACATCAATACATTGCTTCGAAGCCGCCGAGAACATCGCCGTATTGAATGACCGCCTACGCCACATTAGTCGCCATAAGCACGCTGTTGCGCTGCTCGCTCGCTTCAGGAAGACGAAGACTGTCAGAGACTTGAATAATGCGACCACCCGTCTGAAGGAGCTATCAAAGATCCAGCCCGAAGGTCACCCGCTGCGACCATTGGCTGTTAAAACCCTCAACGAGGCACTCCAACTACGATCCGAAAGCGCTCGAAGCATGGCATTTCTCGACACAGCAATTCGCCTCGATCGGCACGTCCTGGACACATGTCTGGCGCATGATCCCGAGAAGGAGATCTGCTACAGCCGTCTCGCCTCCTCGCTGGTATCGAGGGCGAGCATGAATAATTCCGTCCGTGATCTGGACAATGCCATCGGCCTCTATCAGAGGGTTTTGAAGATTCATTATTCTGGACATCCGGAACGATTGGCGACCCTCGCGAACGTTACGAAAGCCCTGCGCTGCCGATACGCCCTTACGAAGAAGCAAGTGGACTTAGATGATGCTTCAGGTTACGAGCGAGAAGGACAGGATCTCTACTGGTCGGAGAAGGGGAAACCCTCGTCCGTGCAGAAACCCTTTATCAAGTCGCGAATCGTCACCCTCACCGTCCAGTCGCTTGATCGCTACTCACTCACGATCCAGATCGACGTTACGAACAGCATTGGCCAGCTGATGGAGATGATTTTGGACAAGACTGGAGCTTGCGAGGGTGTCCGTGGACTGTTCTACAAGGGCCGTGTCCTCTCGAGTGGGTGGACCATCGCGGACTGCATTCCAGACCCCAAATATATCATCTATCTCGTATATTCTGTAAGCCTGTCATGAGACTACCTTCATCCGGTGACCGTTCTCAATCCTGGAGTCATGTTCTAGCGATCAGCCACTGCGACACAAACGAACGCGATCGAAGATACCCGCGTACTCTTCTTCGCCAATCCGGCTCGAATCCCTCAATCTCAGGACGCAAAGGGGACCCTCCGGATTATGGATCCGCACCGCACAATTTCTGTGGACGCCGATCTGGTCACGCCCGGTGTTGCGCGGGAGAACATGGACCGGTCGAACAGCGAGGAGACTCTGCAAGTGAAGGTGGTGAGGCTGCTGGAAATGGGATTTTCGTCAAAGAGGGAGGCGGCATTGGCGTTAGTAGCCGCCGCCCACGATTTCGAGACAGCAATTGAGTTTCTCCTAAACGTAAGATCTGATTCTAAGTGTTCTTTCTGCATGAGTATCTTAACAATTCTCGTTTCCTTGTTGCTTATTATAGGGTATACCTGAGGGGCGGAAGGCAGCGGCAGAATTATATGTTGCTATAAGGGGCGGTCTTGATTCAGTGAGTGTATCGATCGCAGAATATTTGCGAAAACCTAAAATGGCCCCTCTACAGATCATGGGGGAAACAACAATGAGAATTCCGAGCTTTGGTGCAACTCGTGCTGGAGAGCGACCGCTCATCATGTCGTCGTGGGAGAATATGGATGGCGAGGGGCTGGACACAAAGATTGGAGTCTGGCAGACGATTCTCGGGCTCGTGCCTCCTGGCTATCCCGGTCGCTCAGGCGTCCTCAACAACCTCGGGGTTGTAGTCTCAAATCGCTTTAAGCAGGCGGGAGACCGCGCAGACCTTGAGATGGCCATCAGACTCTATGAAGAGGCACTACAGCTCCG
>WSTV01000124.1:53118-63489 GCA_019632285.1 Tulasnella sp. 332
GCAGTCTGGAGATCGTGCGGATCTTGAGACGGCTATCAAATACTTTGAGGAGGCACTACAGCTCCGACCTCCGGGCCATCCAGATCGCCCATGCAGCCTCGGCAACCTCGCGAGTGGCCTCAATAGTCGCTTTGAGCATTCTGGAGATCGTGCGGATCTTGAGACGGCTATCAGACTCCATGAAGAGGCATTAAAGCTCCACCCTCCCGGCCATCCTCTTCGCTCACCCAGCCTCATTAACCTCGCGGGCACCATTATGTGCCGGTTTCATCAGTCTGGAGATCGTGCGGATGCTGAGACGGCTACCAGATACTTTGAAGAGGCACTGCGGCTCCTCCCTCCAGGACATTGCCATCGCTCACCCAGCCTCAGTCACCTCGCGGTTGCCATCTCACGTCGCTTTCAGCAATCTGGCGATCATGCGGATCTTGAGACGGCTATCAGATTGCATGAAGAGGCACTACGGCTCCTCCTTCCGGGCCATCCCGATCGCCCATCCGTCCTTGTTAACCTCGGGAGTGCCGTTGTGTCTCGCTTTCAGCAGTCTGGAGATCGCACGGATCTTAGTATGGCTATAAGATACTTTGAAGAGACACTACAGCTCTGCCCTCCAGGCCATCGCATTCGCTCAGCGGGCCTCAATAACCTCGCGACTGTCATCCAATATGGCTTTCACCAGGCTGGGAATCCTGCGCATGTTGAGATGGCTATCAGATTCAATGAAGAGGTATTACAACTCCGACCTCCGGGCCATCCCGATCGCTCGTGCAGCCTCAACAACCTCGCGGGTAGCCTCAACAGTCGCTTTTACCAGTCTAAAGATCGTGAGGATCTTGAGGCAGCTATCAAACTGTATGAAGAGGCACTACAGCTCCTCCCTCCAGGTCATGAAGATCGACCATTCAGCCTCATTAACCTCGCGATGGCCATCTCATACCCCTTTGACCAGTCGAGAGATCATGTGGATCTTGAGAGGGCTATCAGACTCCATGAAGAGGCACTACAGCTCCTCCCACCTCCCCATCCTGATCGCTCATGCAGTCTCGGAAACCTTGCAAATGTCATCCTCACGTTGTTCGGCCGCACCAGGGCCCGCTCTGATCTAGACCGAGCCATGTCTCTCATGGAAGAAGCGTGTTCCTCTGAACACGGAAATCTAGAAGCACGCTTCGTTGTTTCCTGGAATTGGACACGCTGTTCTCTGCAACATGCACACCCATCCGTTCTAAAAACCTTCACAGCTGCACTAGAACTTCTGGATACATTGGTCACTATGTCGAGCTCACTCGATTCTCGGTACCGTCGGACGTTTGGTACCATGCTTGTTCAACCGGAGAGCTTAGCCTCCGATGCTGCAGCCGTTGCACTGTACCTGGACCAGCCCCGGAGAGCGGTTGAGCTCTTAGAGCAGGGCCGTGGGATCTTGCTCGCTCAGCTGGCGAGGTATCGGACTGCACTCGATGATCTTCGTGCCGTATGTCCAGAAATAGCAACTGAGTTTACAGAGCTCAGTTCGCAACTCGAGGAATCTGTTAGCAGGAGGGGCACAGATGGAATGCATGGCATGCTGGGTACATCTAAGCCAGATCTTGTAGGACGGTGGGTCTATATTCTCTTTATCGCAAGTTTGCGCATCTCACCTTTCGTTTCATCTCTCTAATAATTGAACCAGTCATCAAAACCTCTCACGGCGTTGGAACGATACGATTAGTCGAATGCGAGCCTTGGATGGCTTCTCCTCCTTCCTAAAACCCCCTCCCTTTCATTCTCTCCTTCGTGCTGCTGATGAGGGCCCTGTTGTCATCGTCAACATCAGCGAGATCAGATCAGATGCGATTATTCTTCGAAACAACGCAACGCCCGAGATCGTCAGTTTGCCCGGTGCTACTCATGAGGAGATCAGTCGTATAGCCTCCATGATGGACCATGCTGTCCGCGCACAGGACGAAGGCCGACCTCAGGGCGAGGTTGACGAAGTGCTGCGCCTGTTGTGGGGCTGCGTCGTTCAGCCGGTAGTGGAGAGACTGGAGTCGCTGGGTGTGGTCCGAGGTAGCCATATATGGTGGTGCCCGACGTCGAAATTATGCTCGCTACCGCTGCACGCTGCCGGTATCTATCGACCGAAACAGCCAAGGCTCCCCGACATGTTCTTCTCCTCGTACATCTCCACTCTCTCCTCACTCATCCGAGCTCGTAGCGGCCCCTCAGGTGCCATTGGCCGGCCTAGCATTCTCGCGATTGGAGTACCGCAGCCGGACGGAACGGATGGTGCAGATGGCGCTCTACATTTCGTGGACGCGGAGCTTCAGAAGCTGTTAGACCGGGCACCCGACGTGGAGTTGGTGAAAGGGCAAGATGCAACCCACGATGCGGTCTCGAAGCAGCTTCCAGTTCATTCCTGGGTACACTTCTCATGCCATGGACATCAGGACAAGACCCAGCCATTCAACTCACGGTTCCGCCTTCAAGACAAGCCACTCACTCTCCAGGAGGTCGTCCGTATGCACCTCCCAAACGCCGAGCTCGCGTTCCTCTCGGCATGTCACACCGCGGCCGGAGATTGGAACACTCCAGACGAGAGACTTCACCTCGCGGCTGGTATGCAGTTTTCGGGGTTTCGAGGTGTGGTAGGGACGTTGTGGGCGATGGACGACATTGATGGACCCGATGTCGCTGAGTCATTCTATGGGTACATGTTTCGGAACGGAGAGGAAGGGGCAAACTATAAGGATGCGGCGAAAGGAGTTCACGAGATGTCTAAAGCTCTTCGGAGGAAAAAGGTCCCGTTGGACCGATGGATCAACTTTATTCACGTCGGGGCTTGACGTCCGATTGTAGTTGTACGTATCGCCGCGTTCAGGACTACCTCCACTATGAGCGCTATTGATTTTTTCTCTCCACATGTTAGATCATCTGTGGTCATGTTTTGTTTAACCCGTTCGCGGCTCTCACTATGCAACATCGCTGTCCTGCGTCGCCGACTCTCATTGTATTGTCCTTCTGTCGTACTCATTTCCCCTTTGACCAGCTCTCGCTTTTCTTTTGTTACCGATGGCTTCCCATAGCTCTGAGCTCTTATGATGTTGATCTCCTTCCCAGAAAAGTTGTTGATAGGGCTCAATCGTTACCTTACTTGTTTGGGATGTTGACCGCTCCGCATGTACATATCTTCCCTTGCCCTGCAGTTATCTCTCAGTCCATGCGGTGGTAGCACTGTTCTTGTTAACTGACGCTATTACCGGAGACTAAGTGTGATATGAAGGTTGAGAGTTGATCGCCCATGTCCTCTACGACGGCACAGCTCAGCCAGAGACACAACGCCAGTCTCCTCGGTGAAAACGAACAATGATCTATAGGGAGGGGACGGCGGGTGAGTAATCCTATAATCAACGAAGGAGCAGGTGCACACAGCAGACCAGGCGGAGAGCTTTGGGAGTATGATGTAATGTGAGTCTCAGCGTCGCGTCCAGAAGAAGCATCGCAAACCCATAATATAAATGGCAATGTTTGATACCTGTCTGGCACGGCATCTTGGGCTCCGACCGAGCGGGGCCATTGTCTCAAAGGTTTTACAGTGGGGACTATGTCATTGGTATGCATATTCCATTTCAGTTTATTTCCTTGTTGTCAGATCCATGAGGCCTCGTCTATGGGACAAATATGTACTTGTCCCTGGCGGTTTTGTCCCCTCGTTCGGGTGTTGGTGGCTATTTTTAGAAACAGGCCCGAGCCGGGCTCCTATCAATCGACGAGCTAAATGAAAAGTGTAAACCATCTCATCATAGACCCTAAGATTCGCAAGCGGCCAAGGATCAAGTCACTACGCATTCTACGTCATGGAGATCGTTCGTCGCAGTGGCTAAACCTTGGGTGGCTTGTGTTGCGCAACGTCCATTCTGACCCTCATCCAACGCCAGAATGAAAGGGAGTTGAGCCTGGTGAGTGTTCCCTCTCGCGACAGATGACTGGGATCCATCGCATCGCATCGCCGGTCCCTCCTCACCTTCCTCATGGATTGTTCATGCTATGTTGACACATGTTGCGGCCCGCATTTTCACGCAATCTAGTTATATTACAATGCCCATCTTAAGCTCAACGCTCTTACAGCGCGGGGAAACCTCTAACTATCCTATAGTTTTATGAAACAACCTCGAGAGCACCACACGAGGCCGCGGGGCGTGTTTTCAGCTTTAAACACTTAAAACGCGCCACCTGCCTCAAGGTCATGCATCGCCTCAATCCTTCAGGAGAGATCATAACCAACAGCCCGATTCTTTTGGTAACTCGTTCCAGAGCTACTCCTCCCCAATCCAATCACAATGCTAGGTTTTTTGCATTCACCCCAAACCCCCATACGACCCTGGCAATCTCCACTGCGAGCGCTCACATCCTCTCGGTATTTGAGCATCGCAAACCTCATCATCTCGCAGTTCTCAAGTAGGAAAGGTCTAGACACAGTATTTCAAACATGCTCCAGGTCGAAGATCCCCAGGTACGGTACCCCCCCCCCTGGAGACTCGGCAATTTCACCACTACCTTTTTCTGACCGTCGTCACCTGAGCCATCGTCGCCGTCTTCTTCCTTATCTCCCGTTCCGTCTTCTTCTTCTTCCTCTGGATCGGATACTGCTGAAGTCGGTAAGTGAATGCGTCTATGCTTAAATGCGGAGAATCATCGGACCGTCGCGCGAATTTGACTCGCGTTCCACTGGCCGAGAGGAAGTATGGACCGAATCCCAGCCGATTTAGGACATCAAACCAGAGATCCCCAACCGACGGGTGCTTCTTCGTTCAACACCTTCAAATTCCCCTTCCTCGTATAACGCACGTGTCGACATACCGTGCGGCGCGAAGGCGGTAACAATGAGCGTTTTATCTTTGAATGGGTTGCCGTAAGGGAGCGACGGGTGGATTTGCGAAGAGAGGTCTGTGTGTTCGTTTATTGTACCATCGGAACCTCCTCTTTCAAAAGCTGTGCGGAGGATGGGATCTCGTCTTCAGATCTGCTTACTATTGCCGTCGTCCGGATCCGGCGGTAGAGCCCTACTTTTGCCGAGCGCCCAGCTTTCGTGAACTTCCCGAAGTGCTACACTCTCGAGCGGCGATCATTGCCGATGACGTCCCAAGGCGGATCAGGATCAGTATCGTCGGTAACTGAGAGGAAATACACGTCCTTCTGCGTGGGTGGTACGGGTGAACCTCCCAAATGGATGTCTCACATAGGGGAGGATGCGAAGCCATGTTTGGCAGCCTTGATAGAGTTTAGAGTGGATTGTAGAGTGGGTACCGTAGGTAGAGAAACCCATTCGCGTGAACGCGTTCAGAGCGAAGCGAGTGAAAGACCCGGCTGGTGGCAGGGATCGTTAGTGCATATATTAATCTTTAATTATTGTCGGGGGGGGGGAACCATGGGCCGAAATATGAAGGTTTGCGGGTAATCGTTGCCATCCCGCGTTTGGTACTTGAGCGATTCAAACATCGGGTGGAAGTGCGACCGCAGCTACACCTTCTCAGCTTCTTCCATCTTTCGATTGGACGAATTTCATTGAAAACTCCCTAGTCCTCGCCATCGACTACAAAACGTCCACGCAACTCATGGCTTCGGCGACCCTTGGCGATTCGTAGGACCCAGCAGATCAATTCGATCTCCGCTAGGCGAGCGATGTGCGTTTGGCGAAAAACTAAGATAGCTAACGAGAAATGCGATTTATTTATTTTTTGGGTCGGGTTGCCGCGCCTTGGGTTGTCCCTTCTCTATGACTCTATAACTCGGATCTCCACTCGTCGTGTCAGTGCTCCGATATCCATTTTGAGCCTTGGAAAACTCATACGAGGGTTATGTATGTCGGTCGCTGCTTGGTGCCGGTTTTACATGGGGCGGAGAATTGTGAGCGCTGTCAATGCGCAATGCGAGGGTTCCATCCATCGGAATCATTGCTACGCCGTGCTTGCATGCAACCCGACAGGTAACAAGATTTTCTGAGGATGCGAAGTACCTTCTACACGATATCATGCTTAGAGTGATTATTGGATCTTAATCCGAGAAGAGGACGTACTACTAGAGGGATGAGGTGCGACGTCCAATGTGAGAGGGTCGTAATGGTTGGTCTCCTGCACACAAAGCAAAAATCCAGGCAACATTCATATGTGGGCATTGGAGCTGTTCAGGTGGTCCAGAGCGTTTTGATACCGTTGGGAGATGAAAGGAGCAACGAAGGGAGTATGATGCGGTCCAAAGCGGGCGGCCCAATGGTGGGAAGTGGGTTGCGGAGAGTTTTGAGCGGTTGACGTCAGCTTCGTCGGTGGGTCGTTGCCGGAGCGAAGAGCAGTTGAGATATCTTCAGAACATCGCGTACTGTCCCACACGTCTATAAGGGAAGTGGTAGTGAGCGGGCTCCAGAAAGAAGGGGAGAAAACAAAGGGAGAAACATAGTAAGGAGGGAAGAGCATCCAAAAAATGACACATCGAATCTTAGTGATATCCAATGTGATGGAAATAATCATACCCATCCGCGCTGTGTACCATTTTTTGTCTGAAACAGGTAGCGAAATGGCTAGATAGTGGATTGAGGCTCCATCATCGAAAGTGGAAGATGAATTTCAAAATTGTTGTGGGGAGAAAGAATGCGACGATGGCCGCTGGAACGGATGGAGTCCTGTCTGATGCCTGCTAATCCTCCATATCCTCCTCATGGTCCATAGGCGTTCATCCCCGTACCTCCATTCAATCTATCTCCGCGAAGCCGCCACGGCAGCGATGGCCTGGAGGGTGGTTGGGTCAGCTTCCGCGTCGGAAAAGGTGTTGGTGGGAGCTATAATGAGATCAAAGTCAATACCATCGTATCTGGAGGCGCTCGAAATTCGAACCCTCTTCTTCGACATGAAGACTGCGTTTCCCTGCCCCTTCCGAGCTCTTACTGCGATTCAAGTCCACTCTAATATGCACACCCATGTGCTACCTTGTACTCCTAGCACACATCCCCCTTGGCCTCCCCTTCCCCTTCACTCTTATACTCTCACTTCACTAAGCCTAACCTGTTCCTCTCTCCCTATTCCTGCTCAGCTCTCCAATGGTTCCCTCATGATCATGACACACCTACATTGCTTCACACCCCGAAGCATCTCTCCATCTATAGGTGATGGCACTTCGATTGTTAAGTGAAGGTCCATGAGCACTATCGCTCTATAAGGCACACGAAGCCAGAGAGCTTCTTTCCAGCTGATAGAATCAAATGATAATAGGAAATAAGGAGCTTCTAGTGAATCACTCCCACACTCAATGCATTAAAAGGGACTAATAGGGAGGTGATGGTGGGTGGGCAATGGTACAATCTAGACAGGAGCAAGTGAACACGGCAGACTGCATGGAAAACTTGAAATAGCAATTCTAGATGGTTAACATCATATCGAGAAGAGGCATCTTAAGCCATGATATCAGTTATTGATACATCAGTGAAACCGCTTCTTAGGCTCCATCTAACAGAGCCTTTGCCTCCTCAAAGGTTTTGCTGCAAGGAGGATGAGAAGGTGAGATTGTCATCACCATACAGAACATGCTATATCCAAAGATAGGAAATCATATCGGAGCTGTGGTTTATACTTAAAGTCAGATCTTTAAAAGTCTTGTTCATAAATCTTAATGCCGCTGGCCTTTTGTCCACAGACCTCCTTCAACGCATCAGTGTGCTATTTTGAGAAGCCTTCCCAGCGCCAATCGCAGCCGGAGCCGCTATCACCGGAGGTTAGCTGGATATAACCGATCGTATTCTGGCCGGTTTGGCTGTAATCAGGCGTTTTGCAATGACCTCGGCAAGGCCAGAACAGCGTTGTCCGCACGTGAAGGTAGCATTCTGTTTGAGTCCTAGCTAATGCATCAAGGGGCCACGGTTTTCCTAGATCTCTCTGTTATATCAATGCGGACCCGTGCTTGTGTTTAATGCTGGACGGCTGGATGCCGTCCTTCGAAGCAGTTCCCGCTTGGAGTACATCGGGGCTTGTATGAATGTAGTTGGATAGATATTGGCTATGGTTGCCCAGTGAGCCCTACCCAACGTATATGATTTGATCTTCAGGCTGAAGCAGAACGTATCATAAGAGAGGTGCTTCGGACTAATCAAACTATCCCTCCCATGAGGATCGAGTTCTGGTGATAAACGCCACCGAATCTATTGATTTGGGGATGGAAGATAAGTTTAGACAACGCCGAGAGGAGAGGAAGCGAAAGATGACGGGAAGGGTCAGCTATGAGAATTTTCTGAGCCTTATCGCAGCGTTACCTGGACGTTCCTTGCTCAACACAGCTCCAGGAAGATAGTTGACACCCATCACGGCTTTAAACTACCCCACAGACTCGGCGCCGGCGCTCTACGCCTATACTAGTGTTATTGATGTTGCGGAAATGATGCTCCAATACTTCAAGTGACGATGTAGAAACTGATGGAAGGTTCATTTGATATGAACTCCGCGAGAATTTCGCCTCACGCTCAATCCCAAAAATAGCTAATGCCTCTGAGAAACCTGGTCTTCGATACTTTCTTCGGGTCATGAGGAGCTCATGGGACCTGAACAAACTGATCTCCAGTGGGGTGGTTGGGCTGAGAACGTCGCCGAAGTTTTGATTTGACTTCCAAATCTTCCGGCCGGCAGCACCGGCCCTCAAAACATCACAAGGTTTATAGAATGATACGGCTAGCCGCGGAGCTTCGCTATGCTGTTTCTTTTCCAACAAATGGTCATTTTCCCCATGCCAAGCCTCCCTGGGATGCCGAGATCGTCCTACGCTTACAGACGATCCAAATTTAGATCTCTTCTTCCCGCGCAAAAGATTCAGAGAGCCATCATAAACGGAAATGCACGTGAGCAATGTCCCATGTCGTAATCAACCTTAGCATAGGTTCCTCTTCATATGACATTGGCGGACGCACGTCGGGCTACTGTCTCCCTCAACTTGCTCATGACAGCTGCAGATTTGACCGCGAGAATCAATCGTCTGACGAAGGAATGCATCACCAATTAGCTCTTTTAATGCTTCCCCAATCCGGAATTTCTCTCAACTCACCTGTTAGAGACCAGTTTGAAAGAAGCTCACAACCTCCAACGATACAACACAGTCTCGATCGTGTATCGTCTTGAAACATATCTAGCAAGCTCAAGTCCCTTACTCTCCTCTCGGCTTCCCTCTTCACCACCGTCCAAGCGCAGAAAATCAGTACCTCTCAGGCCGAGGTTCACCCCACCCTCACTTGGTCCAAGTGCACAACGCCCGGTGGCTGCACCTCTCAGTCGGGTTCGGTCGTCCTTGACTACAACTGGCGTTGGGTCCACAGAATCTCTAGATACAGTAAGCTCAAGCTTCATGCAACCTTCAACTTGTGGACGCTTTAGCTCACAGTATACGCCCTTGTTTTCTTTTCAAGCTAACTGCTACACCCAGCAAAAATGGGACGCAACCATCTTCCCCGACCCTGCCACCCGCGCCGCCAACTGCGCTCTCGACGGCGCCTCTTACTCGTCGGCCTACAGTGTCACCACCAGCGGCAATGCGCTCACCCTCAATTTCGTCACGGGAACCAACGTCGGCTCTCGCCTGTACATGTTATCCAGCAACACCGAATAGGAGATGTTCAAACTACCCAACCAGGAGTTCACGTTCACCGTTGACCTCTCAACCCTTCCCTGTGGTCTCAACAGCGCACTCTACTTTTCTGAGATGCCTGCTGATGGTGGCGCGTCAGCTTACCCAATCAACAAGGCTGGAGCTCAGCACGGGATCGGATACGGCGACTCTCAGCGCCCCCATAATATCATGTTCATTAACGGCGCGGTAAGCTTGCGCCTGAAAACTCTGAATGATAGGTGACACTGGTATGGTCCTGAACTTTGTCCCCTCCCCCTTTATCCCAGGCTAATCCCCCCAACTGGACCGCTACCTCCTCCAACCCTGGAACCGAAATGTACGACACGTGCTGCAGCGAGATGGATATCTGGGAGGCCAACTACATCTCTGCGGCCGTCAGCCCCACCCTTGCACCAGCGACGGTCTCCTTGAGTGTTTAGGATCCATGTGCACATCCAGCTGCGACCAGGCTGACTGAAATTTCAACTCTTACCGCTGAGGCGATAAGACATTCTACGGTGAAGGCTCTGGCTCCACCACCGACACCACTCAGCTCATCACGTCGTTACCCAGCTCATCATGTCCATCGGAACCGCCACGGGCACCCTCAGCGAGATCCGTTGTCTCTACATCTAAACGGCTTCATGATCCGGAAGTCGGTCGCCAACCTACCCGCGTTGACGACCTACAACCCGATCAGCGATGTATTCTGCAAGGCTCAGGAGAGTGTTAATGGAGACACGAACACATTTGAGT
>WSTV01000125.1:9303-20362 GCA_019632285.1 Tulasnella sp. 332
CGGTGCGCCGAAGAGGAAGCACGTTGAGGAGCAGTTGGCGAGATATGGTGGGGATGCACCCACTTCATCTCGTACAATTGCAACGAATCCGCATGGTTTGTCTTTGAGTGACCCTGTCTGTCGGGATGTCCTGTAACAGTTCTTATATTCACTTGGAACCGGCTGGAAAGATCACAAAAACAGAACTCAGGTATGGACCTACCAGATGGGCAACCGATCAGCCAGCCGGTCTTGAGGTTTTGAACGGCATCACTCGAAACGTAGAGCTTCTCTGGAAAATCTTCCATCCAGACTACGAATGGTTCACTAAAATCCTAAACGGCGTCCCCCCTGCTCAGAAGCCAAGGCGAGAAGTAGCTGCTCCAGCCGCTCTAGTTGTGGCCGCTCAGGGATCTTCCAGTCCACCATCTGTCCCTCGCGCTGGGCTACCATCAGCGCCTGTAGAGGCCGATTCGGAAACGAGCCGTCAACAGATGGGTTTAACACATTGCCAAGCAAGTTGCGCAGCGGGCCAACCGCCACCGGGAAGCGCAATTCGCACCGACCCGTCCTTGTCCCATTCTGCGGTAAGATCGGCAAGCCCATCGAACTCCCCTGGTGCGCTTAAGAAGAAAAGGAAACATATCGAAGACGATGGTGTCTTTGATTTGTGTACTCCGTGGTCCGAAGGGCGGTTATCAAGCCGAGCTTCATATGTTTGGATTGTTTTGTTTTATTATCTAGGCGGAATGCGCTTGCCTTTCCGAGACGCGGAGTAGATGAAGCCGTGTCAGTTTTCATCATCTCACGGCTAGTCCGACAGGAACTGACACATCAAGCTTCCAGATCCGAACGGATGATTGAGGCTTCCTCTTCCCGAGCCATGTTCACGGAACTTGCGAGCGGTTACTCGACTTTGTGAGCAAAGTCAAAGGCCGCGGCCTGAGATTCCCTCTCGGAACTTGCTTCATTTAACAGTCAGCGTTCACGCACCATCTATATAAGATGTGCATTCAAGGACCAAACCGTCAAAATCAAACAATCTCTTCAGTCTGGCATCAGCTTCACTGGCAATCACCACTATTCTTGAGCAAGACTACCTTGTAGCTGCACTTCTACTCGTATCCGCCGCCATCTTGTACTCTCCACTCCTCCGCAGCCTAGCCACTCGTAAGACCGGTTCTCAATACCCTCAAGTCAACGAAAGCATGTCTGCTTCAGGTTTCAAACTTGTTCCGCGTCCCAATTCTGAGCGGGGGAACGGTACGTTCACGCCGCACCATCCCCTGTCTCCCAACTCGCCTGTATCCGATCAACCAGAGAACTTATTTTATTTTTATTTTATTTATCTCTCGGTTCTCAAATAGCTGATCATGGGTGGCTCAAGACATTCCACACTTTCTCTTTCGCCAATTATTGGGATCCTCGATTCCAAAGTTTTGGAGCGCTTCGGGTTATCAATGAAGATCGCGTCGAGGCTAGCACAGGTTTTGGAACACATCGTAAGTTTGATTTATATCCACCGTAGTGCCGGGTGATCAAACTTGCGGCTTACATGCATTGTCACGATACTTCACAGCCCATCGTGAGATGGAGATCTTCTCATACATTGTTGCTGGAGAATTGGAACACAAAGACAGGTAAGGTTTCAACAGGTTCGAACCTGGAAATACGATCGCGAGCTAACCAATAGCCATACGTACTTCCTTGCAGCATGGGAAACCTCGAGATCATGAAGCGCGGCGACGTTCAAATGACCAGCGCAGGCACCGGCATCCGTCACAGCGAGTGGAACAGGAACCCCGAGAAAGAAGTTCACTTCCTCCAGATCTGGGTTCAACCTAACCTATCCAGACTAGAACCCAAATACTTCAGTCGTCACTTTACCGATGCCGAAAAAACCGACACGCTCTTGGAGATCGTCGCACCCGTCGGACAAGAGGGTGTCTCAGAGGAGAGGTCGGGTTCCGGTCCGACACCTATCCACAGCCTCGTTTCTCTACATGCGTCCATCCTCACCCCCGGAAAGACCGTCAGTCACACTTTCAAGGGGTCGAAGGGCTACGTGCACCTGGTCCAGACGAGTGGGTATAATACTGGTGTAGGGAAGGGAAACCGCATCCAACTGAACGGCGGCTTGGAGCTCGGCGAAGGGGATGGGAGCTTCGTTTTTGGTGCGGCGGGTCAGGAGGTGAAGATTGAGAACGTTGGAACCACGAAGGCGGAGCTCTTGGTCTTCGACATGCAAGAGTGATTAGATGATTCTGCAGCTGCGGCTCAAAAGGATCGGGAATCTCCCTCTGTATGGATGGATTATGTAGAGTAATCTGAAGAAAATGTAATTGGCTTGCGATGTGGAGATTACCAACATAGATGTCGGTTGCCCAAACATGTTTGCGCGGCTTTTCGCTTTTCGCCTTTCAGCCACACCCTTTCCACAGGCCGTGGACAGCTTTTGATGCCCAGCCGGCCGTATAATCAACGAACGTCAAAGATAATACCGTGATAATGGGGAACAGACTCTCGCATAACGCATGGGACAATACACTCACACCTCCACCTGGCTATGTCGTCCCTGACTTCCCCTCTCTCTATAACCCAAGTCGAGAGCTCTCATCGTCTTATAACACTGATGGTCAGACGAAGGGGGCCTTCTATCTATACTATTCTAAAGGTCACTCACCGCCATTCAAATCTGACACCTTTGAGATTCTGATGTTTTACCGTCATAAAAAAAAAACACCCCAGATATCTACCGATTTTGCCTATACTGGACGCTCATCCTCTACGTCCCGCTCTTCTTCCTCTGTGGTCTGTACGGATCCGTCGTCCACGTCATCTCGAAACATCGACAGAATCGAAACCAGAGTCTATCACCTAGGGAGAGGAGAGGGGCAGGGGGAGGAGGCTATCACACATCCGGTTTGATCTTCCTCGTTCCCGTGGGTTACCTCTTCGCGGGTCTGTTGTTCGGTGCGATCAGCTCTGCTATCGTCGGTGAGTTCTTAGTATTATAAAAAAAATTTTTCGACAAAAAAGAAAAACAGAAAAAGAAAGATGATACGAACATGTTGATATTGACGTGTATAATCTTTCGATACATGCTTAAAGGCTATTCGCTGGCCGCGGTGTACTCCGTCGGGCTGTTCAGCATGTCCACGTGAGTGGTGGTCGACTGTCAAGTTCCCGGAAACCATGTGTGGAAATAAGGAACTGAAAAGACAAATATATATACTTTCCACCTAGATGGGTTCCGTTCCTGTGGTCAACTGTGGTCACACTCGTCACCATCATGGGGTACGTCGCTCTTCTCTCTTCCAACTCCTTTTAGGCTCTGGCTCTTGTCTTATTCCCCTTTGCCTTCCTTTGCATAGGTCATATTCGACGATCCTGACGATCCTGTGACTCCATCACCTCTTCGGACTGGTTTCTCTCTCTTTCTCTCTTTTTTTACGCGGTAGAGGACTCATACACAAGATCCAATAAAAATGGCTTGGCCACCTTAACTTCACTCGAAAGCCACTTTTCATCACCGCTACCCCGCATTTAGCCACACAGCAAATCCGCGACCGAGAAGACAATTGAGTCAAAGAGCGGAGCTAAAGTAAAAGAGTACAAAAGGAAATCGGGGAAGAGAGCTGAGGAGATAGAGCGAATGAGGGTCGTGCAAGGCAGTTTCTATCTGTCATCTAAGTAGCGAGGCGTTACGATGAAGAAATCCCAAGAGGCCACAAAGGACAGTGTGTGTTGGTTGGAGGTGAAGCGAGCCAACCGTGTTTGAACGTTCCGAGCGGATTGAAGTCGAGGAATGGATTATAATAGAGGGAACAGATTTGGAATAGCGGAAAAGACGAACAGAAAAAAGTGAGCGGCACAGTGAGGAAGATGATATGTAGACAACAGGAGGGAGAGAGACACCTTGGTCCGATTTCAACACAAAAAAAAAGCCCAGGAAGGAGAAGAAAGAAAAACACTAGCATAGGTTATAAAAGGGAATAAGTCAGAGTGTTAACAGTTTGGGTTGGGTTGCAATGTCATGGCTTGGTCCTGGTCTCGATCGATCTGAATCTAGTCGTGGCAAAATCCTTCTTTCCCTGACGGTTTCTGTTGGCGTTAACCGTGTAGGGTTCTCTGAACTCTGACGAAAAAATATTCGGTTGTTTGGGATGAATTGATAGATGACTGGAGGTGGGAGGCGGAGAAGTAGTTTGGGTGGCGATAAGTGGGCGATGGGTGAGGGAAAGTAGGTAAGGTGGCGATGCTGTAGAAGATCATATCCTCCCCGCAGCCTTGAACGAGACCGCGAACGGCATAAAGCCTGGTGCTGATGCCGTCGGGTTCATTGGTATCGGCGCTGCCGTTCCGGTCTTCATCATGGCAGGTATCGGTGGGGACCGACCCGTGGAGGTGGTGTACGCGGACGATTGAGATGCCGTGCTACGCGGCGGCGTTGAAGACCGATATGGCAGGTTCGGTAAAAGTGCCAGACGGTGAAGCGGTGGGGTGCGACTGAATTCACAGCCAAAAAGAAGAAAAAAAGCAATAACCGCGGAAATGTCAGCCATATGTGAGAATAAATTGTTTTCGCGATTCAAATCGGTCGTTTGCGTCCGTGCGGGGGAAAGGGAAACAAAAAAAAAAAAAGGAGGAACGCAGGACATGACACAAGGCATGCCAGACCATGTCTTTGTTCTTCCCTTTTCCCCCGCAAATCGGTTGTAACCGCGCGTTCGGGTGCAATTAAACCGCAAGAGAAGGTGGAAAAGAAAGAGAAAAAACTCACCACGGGGTAGACGACGAGAGCTGTATGCTCGGAATTTCCTTCACACCGACGATCCGAGGCTGATGGTGCTGTTGTTGTTGGCGGGGATGAATTGCCTGCGGCTGTGATTGCGATTGCTCCAATTTCGCCGGTCCGCATGGTAGGAATTCGAACGACGGTCGCTTCTGCTTCTTGATCGCGTGAGTCGGTGAAGGTGGTGGGGATAGCGACAACGACGATAGCTGTACACCAGGGAGTTCCTTCTCGGTTAAAGTCGGTGTTTGTGGTGGCGTCGGGATGCTATGACTACCGATGACATCCTGATTGACTGTGGCTGAGGATGACTCCAGTTTAGGATCGGATTCGGTAGCAGGCAACAACGGCATAAACGTCATCATCTTCCCGCCCCGCTTGTTCTTCTGCTGTGATTGATCCTTGACAGGGGCGAGGACGGGGGATCCATGGGGCGGTGAATCCAACGGAGAATGCGACACTGAGTTGTTCGGCGTAATAGGGGTGCTCAACAATAGGTTATCGTTATCGCATGGTGTAGCCGCTGATGGTAGGAGGGGGCAGAGCTCTAAAGGGATCCTATTGAGGAGCTTCTTGGGCTTTCGGGAAGGTGGTACGCGTGAACGACGTTGGGAGCAGTCGACGTCGTCGTCCCCACCAAAGATGTCGAAATAGTACTCGTCTTCCTGCGCTTGATCGCTATCGTCTTGGATCACGCCGCATCCGTTGGGGAGAAGTTCGCGTTGGATCTGCTTGAGCTCCCAGATGTCCCTGCACAAAAACGAGGCGAGATGAGATCAGTAACATGCCTATACTAGTACCACGTCCTCGGATAAGACAGAAGCGAGTCGATGGGTGATTTAGACTACACCGACGCGCGAGTGATGGCGAAGAAGGTGATGGACATGATGGAAAAGGGGTGGTTGGGGCCAAGTAGGGGTTGAGATGCTAAAGTGATTTAGAGTAGTAGACTCACCGAGAGGTGGGGCACGCGACAGCGCAACTGGAGCGATCCCACTCGTCTGCGAGGTGCTCATCCACGTCCTCGCAGAACTTGACGCTCCTGCATCCTGAGTCATGGCTGTCGATGGATGTGGTTGATGATGTGGAGTGCTTGTAGCAGAGTTTGCTGCGAAGAATGCTCTTGAGCGTCTTGGGACATGGACCAACGCCGTTGGGGTGCGATGGTAGTCCAGATCGCGATGATACGCGGTTGGGGTTGATAGGAGTGCTGCTCATTGTTAGCTGTGATGGTAGCGTGATGGTGCCAGCGGATAGAGTCGTGTGTGGTTGTGAAGGGGGAGGGGGGAAGGGAAGAGTAAGAATGGGAATGGGATGTGATGTGTAGGATGTATTTGAAGTGTTGAGTGGGTGTTCTGGGTGCGGAAGGAAGAGTAAGGAGAAAAGGGAAGTTGATCGAGAAAATGGACTGGATGGAGAGGAGCGCGTGTCTGTGTCTCTCTTTCGGGTTTCCGTCCCATCCCTTGCCAACCACGCATGATCCAGACCCCGGTCCCACTTCAGGTCCCAAACCAGAGGGGCGCGAAGTTACCGCAGGCAGTGTCCCTACCCACAACACCGCTCAGATCACACCAAACAAGGCTAACCGTAAATCCTGTGCCGTCGTCCGCATCAGCGCCGTCACAAGGTGCGCGCCGATCCTTCATTTCGTCGCTTCTAACCTACCTTCCAGTCTCAGAACAGACCCGCGCTCTATCACCTGGACCGCCATCGGACCACCAAGTCCGAACGCGAGTCACCCATGATGCCAAACACGACAACCCAGAGTTACCCAACGGTTTATTGCAAACGTAACTAAATGCATGCATGCAGTACGAGTACACACATATATTACATACCCCCCCTAAACCCCCAGAGGGAACACTTGGGAAGAAAAAGAAAAAGAAGCCACAAATTATATATCACCTATCGTGAAAATAGATGTGAAATATCGATCTCTCCCGAGTGAGCCCCTTGGTGGCGGAATCCACCGAGGAAGAAGGAAGAATATATGCGTCATCGCGAAAGAATCATGGCCTCATGGGAGCGAGCCATCGTTGAGCTGCCTCGAATTGCTCCGCCAAGTCTGGCAGGCACTGCTTCTCTGCGGCCAACGACCGAATTGCTGATAAGCACTAAATGGAAGAAAGAAACAGGGGGGGTATGAGCGGTAAATCAACCAGAGCGAGTTAGCCGAGTTGAGAGTGAAGATGAGACGAAGCGACCGGATCCGAAATTGCGAAATGGAAAATCGGTTGGGCCCCAGGCACTTTCCCGCCGCGTCAATCACCAGCCCAAAGAAGCACAGGATGCAGCAACCCCCAAGCCGCAAGGCAGAGGCAGAAACGATAGAAAGGAAGTCGAATGAAAGAAGGACGCCGGCAATCCCGGCCTCGACTCACCGCATCCCAGAACCTGAACCCCCGCAACACCTCCGACTTTGGATCCCTCACACCCACAAACGTATCGTCGCAGAAATCGAGCGCCTCCTGTTTCGCCGTCACCACTTCCTCCGCACTTCCATCCACCACTTTACCGCCATATAAATAAAACAATCCATCCAGATAGACTTTTGCCAAGATGCCGTAACCCGTGTTGACGTCCGTTTGAAAGGGCAAAGATAAGGAGATGTCCAGGAGGTCGTCTCGGGCGCGACGCGCGTGATGTTGCAAGAGCGTGTTTAGCGCCGTCAGTTCGATGAGGGTTCGAAGCGCTCGGGAGAGCGAGCGGACGAAGGCGTTGAATACGAGGAGCTCACGTGAAAGCGGGCCTTCCCATGGCTGCGCCTTAATCATCGAGGAAAACCGGTTTTTATTTGGAGTGGGTGTGTTAGTGTCATTTCGTGCATCAGAGTTTCATCATCAACTGTTTATCATCTCCCCAAGGGGGTGTGATCATCAACTAACCTTGAATGTCAGCGGAAGGATGCTGACGACCCGCATAATCAAAAGCATGCACTTTTTGTCCTCCTCTATTGTTAGGACAGATGGATGAATCAACGGATCAATAAGCCAAAACAGGCCAAACAGATGAAAAACCATAAAGTAAGCGAAAAGACCTTGAGTCAGCTAAAAGACCTCGAGACCATGGCAGGCCTAGGAACCAAAGAAGTGTGTCTCTCACCGAGGCCCAACATTGGTCCGCCACTGAACGCTCCACTACTCCAGAGGTTACCGTGCATCACGCCCGCTCGGACCAATTCCAAGAACAAGTAAAGGGGGTCTTGGAACTTATCGTTGATCCGTACGGTCTGCAACGCACCGTGCATCGCTCGCGCCAGCGCAGAATGCAGGTGGGTGTGCAGGAGGAACCTATGCGCACACCTGTCAGCTACCCTTCGCTTTAAAACACGAACGACAGTCGGGAGAGATGGCTACCCTCTCAGCTCCAAGAACCTCCAAATCACATTGGCCACCACCTCGTCCTTCTTATCCAACGGATGCGCCGGGTTCGCCTTCACCTTCGTCCTCGCCGCCAACTTCTCCCCACTCGTGGCACCAAGACACAAACCGAAATCGATCGTCGAACTGTTCTGCCTCCTCAGCTCCTCCTCGATCAACGAGATCGGCACAGACCACCCCGAGACCCGTTCTACCAGCTGCATCGTACCCGTACCGGAATGTGGTATGGGTCTCGCGGCGGTGGGGTTGGGAGCGTTGTTTGGTGGGAGGTGCTCGAACCAGAAATGCGCTGTGACGCGACGGTTGGCCCAGAATGTGTTGCAGACGTTACCGACGAGTGCGAGCGCGGTGGCCCGCGGACCTGTGGCGCCCTCTGTGATAACCTCCTTCACGAACCGCCTGTACTCGTTCGTCTCTCCGTTATCCAGTGGCGGGGGCTCGATGATCTGTCCAGAGGTCAACCATACCAGCGCTTGGGGTCCAATCAACCCTCTCGATAGATAGAAGTAGATCTCGTCTGGAAGACGGTTCGTGAAAACGTCGTTGAGATCTTGTGGGATATCTGCAGCCGTCAGACTATGGTGATGCTGGTGCCCTCCGCCGGTGGTGGGTTGGACGACGAGCGGTAACGCGGTAACGAGACCCTCTGAGCTCATGATCAGCGAGTTCTTGACCATCGCTTTAGCCCTAGCGAACTGCTCCGAGTAATTGCTCTGCTTCACCGCAGCTGCATGTTCGGCCGTCTGTGAGTGCAACGCATTCCACCCACTCCTTTCCCTCTTCACCATCTCAACAAAGTACTTGAAGTTGTAGCGACCTTCACCTTGAGTTGGCAGGGATGAGTATCGATCAAAGCCGGCTAGGATGCCAACGTCGAGAAATTGGTCCTCGGTGAGACCGAGGTCACTAACAATCGCTCGCTTCACTACAAAGGTGAAGGTGGGTTGAGGGGCGATCAAGTCAAGGGCCGTGATGATCCTGTCCATTGAAGGGTAGAGCAGCGCTTCGGTGGGACCGTAGATGGCGTGCACGTATGACTTCTGATGTTTCTGCAGGTAGATGAGCTGGAGGTGACCCAACAAACGTTTCAGTCAAATGCAACTGCAAGTCTTGAATGTAGGTGGCATACCTGGGCCCAAGCCGCATACGGCGCGACCATATATTCCACATTCCGATTCCTGAATATCCTCAAGACGCTCCTCCACAGATCCCACTGCGCTAGATTCGTCTTCCCAGTGAACAACCTGGCTGCCTCGTCGGTGTTGCCCTCTTCATACTGGGCCCAACCCGCCTTACGGTCGGCACACGCGTCTGCATGCATCATTGCTTTCGTGTCCACAGTACCTACAACGGCAGCAGCGCCGGCACCGACGCCGCCGCCTTTCTTATTGGCGACCAAGAGTCCGGGGAAGACGAAGACGGGCTTGATGCGAAGCTTCTCGAGAATGCGCAAGTCCGACTCGATCTTGGAGGTTAGAGCGAGCGGGAGACCGCCGGTGGCTGCAAGTAGCGGTTCAGAGGTAGCTGGACTCTCAAGGAGGATCCGGAGGTAGTGTGAGGCATCGATGCCTAGCCTAGTGTCGCTGAGGGCAGACAGAGGCAATGTCTGCAGGTGCCGTCGCTCTTGTAGATACGCTGTATATAAACGGGATCAGTTTCACGTTTTGTGAGATGCCTTTTGATTGCGCCTCCCCCGCTCACGATCAAGATACTTGATGGCCATTCCTGCTGGCAGCCGAGGAAGATCTGGATGGTGGGTAGAAGGGGAATACAGAAAGTCGGGTGGCAGTTCACCAGTCTCAAGTCGAATTCTTTAGGTCACTGTCAGCCACAGATCACAACAGACCAAGAGGCGCCCACGCAGAGAAGCAAAGCATACAACATTCTATCCTCTATACCCAGAATTCTCTGCACTAGACGACTGCCGCTCAGGTTCAAACGATACGTGTACATCCGGGCAAGTGCTTCTGATCTGGTTTTGGACAGATGTAGAGAGCGTCCAGTCCACGGCATGGAGGTGTTCCAAGCTCGTCCATCTGTGGGACGTCATTAACGACAGCAGGCCATTCTCCCATGAGACATTCTTCAGAATATCACGGGTCCTATCTCTTGCGAGCTTGAGTGTTCGTATCTGCGGCGCGAGATATTCGACCAGTGGATTGAGCAATCGGAAGCCAGGGTCCATCTTCTCCAGATACAGCTCGACGACGCTCTGAAGGGACGGAGGATCAACTTGCCTGTAATGAGGTAGGACTCAGTTTTCGATACAAATGGAGAAGCGTGTTCTTGACATACTGGCATTTTTCAACCAAGTGTTGGATAGTGTTGGGATCAACTTGCCTAGTTCCAAGGCCAAACTCGAACTGTGAGGACAAAGCATTAGTGACGAAATAAATATATAGGCCGCAGGCCTTACGGTATCAGAATCTATTCGGAGTGCAGCGAGGTTCGGCGCCCGTAGAACTAGTGCTCCCAAACCACCAGGCTTGTACCCTCCAGAGACATGTAAGCGCGTAAGTAGAGGGAAGTCGACCGGGTCTACGGGGTGCTCCCACTTCTCCTGGTTTGCAGAGGACCAAATGGTAAGCTCCTGGAGATTGTGTAGCAATGGCAACATATCGAATGTCCGTTCGTGAGGGAAGTTCCACTCCATCGAATGCACCAGAGTACCCAACCTCGGATTGGACACGACCGCATCGACGAATTTATCGAGGCGTTCGACCCTGCGAACCCCACTCATCGCACCGTAATCCGGTTCGTAGATACGGATCTCGCGAAAGAGGAGGGGTCTGGCGAGCATCTCCATGTAGCGATTAACTGCTGCAAGCTTGGCGAGAGTGCTTCTCTGCGATCGTGAGAGAATGATCTACAAAGACCGATAAATGAAAGATCCTTAATATTTCAG
>WSTV01000125.1:29294-61218 GCA_019632285.1 Tulasnella sp. 332
AGGATGGCGGCAGATGTTGTCAACGGCCAACTGGTGACCGCTGGGATCGTCATTGCGTTCTTGGCGACGTTCCTGATGAGGGAATGGGTCGCGCAGAACGCGATGCCTGGAGTCTTTGGGGATGATGAGGCGGGGTTGCTTGAGGTCAATGTGGTCCCAGAGATCGCGGAAGAAGTGATTGTAGAGGCAGGGGTGGTTCCGGCAGGAGGAGATAATGGTGGTGGTGCGGATGAGGATGGGAATGTCGTGATGCGCGAGCCTGATGAGGAATTTCGAGCGCTGGCTCCAACGGAAGCTGTAGTGCCACACATGCCGACCGCGCTAGAGGCTCCATCCTTTCCGCTGGCAGGGGAGCAGGCCCGCCAGGAAGCGCCTCTCAACGACCCAGGACCGAATGAGAACTTCATCGAAGGACTTTGCGGAGAGATTGCGCCGGGAGAAGAAGAATCGGAGCGAGTGGAGTACCGTCGGGAGCTGGCGGAGGCGGAAACCCTACAAGGTGGTCTCGATGTTGTCCTGCCCAACGATCCAAGCGCCGAGGACGGTGTAGACGCCGTGAACGACGCAGAAGACGGCGGTGTGGAGTCTGCGCCGACCGCGCGGCCCAGAGTCCGCCCACCACCCGCCCTTGACTCAGCGGGTTTCCACCTCAACCGTCGATGGGCTTTCCATCCTTCTGCCTCAACCTGGCCACCCCCTTCTGACCCTACTGTCGTCGACAGTTCGTCACCCGAGGCATCCAGCTCTGCAGCTTCCCCCTCAACGATCGCCGGCTCAACATCGACTCGCTTGGAAGACAAGCCTACAGACGGCAAGGGATCCATCTACGCTGCCATCATGGCGAAGCGTGCGATCATTCCTCCCGACTTGTCCCCCGCACTCCCGCTCTCAACGCTCCCAGTTTCGAATGCTTGGGCGTCCCCTTCAACTCTTCTTAATAATCACCATAACCAAGCAAGACCAGTAGATGCAGCGCAACCGCCGCATGCGGTTAGGTCTGACTGTGATACTGGCGGATCTCGCGGGGCTGGTGGAACGGACCTCCGACAGCTGCTGATGGAAGCGAACAAGCTGACAGAAGAGTTCAAGAAGTTGAAGGAAGCGAAGGGGAAGGGAAAGGATCCGTCACCGACCGGGTCGTGGACAGAAATCGATCACCCAATAGGCTCCGAACACAACTCGGAAGGCAATATCGGAGGTCTACCTTACGACGAGAGATATCCCAACACTGTCATCGATGGCGCCGGTACCAGTCGATCTGTGTTCCCATTCGACCTCGGATCCCTTCGGGCGGATGACCTCAGCTCGATGTCCCAAGAGTATATTATAGCTTCGCTGGACCCTTCCCTTCAGCAGGCTGATCGGTTTGCCAAGCAAGACGTCAAGGGCAAGGGCAGGGCAATACTGTCATCCGATTCGAGCGAATCATTGATTGAAATCTCTTCTTTCGACGCCGACCCCTTCGCCGACCCTCCAGTCAATGGTTCTAACCCCTTCGCTAACCTGCCGATCGACACTTCGAACCCCTTCGCCAATGGCCCTCCCCCGCTGATAATATTCAAGCCTTCTAAAGCCTTCTACTCTTACAAGCCAAGAACCGTGAAGGAGCTTCCTTCACGCCGGCGGCAACGATTCGTACGCCCAGAGCAAGGCCACGCTACCTCCACATCTGGACCGCCCTTGTTGGGTATGAGGCCCTTCGACGAGTCCCAGACGGGTGAGCAAGCCGAGTCTTCGAGGCCGGCGAAGATACATCGCGCATTCTCAGCTGCGTCCGGGGGCGATAAGCCCGCCGTGTTCTCAGCGACAGATAAGAAAGCAACCATTGGGAGTGCCCCCGACTTCGCGTTCACATTCACTTTACCTGTGAAGGATCCAGTCCCCCAAAGACAAGGAGCTGCCACGTCTGAAGGTGTTTTTGTGGCTCCAAACGGATCGGCTAGCCTCTGGCTCCAGCGTTCAAATGTTGCGGTTGCCGGACCGAGCCGTCGCCCAGGGTTACCTCCAACCACACCCAATGGAGGTCCTGTTGTTGATCCTTTGGGTGCTGGGTCGAATTCTCAAGCTGGCTCGCCTGGTTTGGCTACCTACCGTCCACCAGAGGAGCTACACGCCGACGGTTACTTCCCACGCAATCCAACCCCCAAAGACGCGACTGGTGCTGCTGGTGCGGTCGCGGTACAGGGCAATGGCGCTCAAGCTGTTGAACCTCCGGCTCAGCCACCCGCAGACAATCTCGACCCTGGCAATCAGGAGAACGAAGACCCGTTTGACCTCGCTGGGCCACCTGACGTAGACGACGATCTTGGAGATGATGCACCACCTGACGCGCAGAACGATGACTTTGAGCCGGACGAGGAGCTGGATGGCATCATGGAGGCTATTGGAATGCGAGGCGCGCTAGGGAACGTCTTCCAGAATGTGAGGATTCTTGATAATAAGCTCTCCCATCTTCGCGTGTTGATTGATCAAACCCTCTTACTAGGCACTCTTGATGTCAATATTACTAGACTTGGTCCTTATAGTAGGATTGTTCCTTCCTTATACGGTTGGCAAGACTGCCGCGCTTGTTGCTGTGAGTATATCAGCTCTCGCACTTCCCGAACCAGACTAATAACCGTAATCTGGGAATCTACAGCTAAAGCCTCGACAAGGCGTACTCCTCGTCAAACTTCCCATTCGCATCGTCCGTATCCTCACAGACCCCATTGTAGAGATCGCCATTCTTCTCGTCAAGCTCGTCATCGCGCCGGCACTCCTAATACTTGGGCGGAGTATCGCCTTTTTACTATCAGCCAAATCATCTAGGAGTAGCCAACCCACCGACGTTAGTGCGAACGGACTCACTCACTGGGTGCAGAACTCTGTGACACAACATGCACGGCTCTTGGTCGTGCGATGTCGTAGTGAATGGCGCTCGTCCGGTCTCCGAAACGCTACGATCCGACTGGCCACGCATTACTTGGAGCACGGCGAACCGGGGGCTGTTGCTCGATTCCGTATGAGACTCCTCGACAAAGAGCGTCAACACGCCGAGGCTTGGCGTCGCTACACAGAGAGCTGGACTGAGCACGCTCTGGGGAACGGACCTCGCGATCGTATGTTCGCTGTCGCCGTAGGATACGTTGTCCTGACAGTTCTCGTGGCTGTTTATCTCGGCCTTTCATCGTCCGCTGCCGGAGTCCCTCGTCGAGCGCTTCGTAGCGCTGTACGGCAACAGCTCATCGTAATCAAGGTAAGTTTACGCAAACTGAACGTGTCGTGGCGAGGTCTGCTAATGCTACGCGTGGACGGATCTAGGTCGCCATCTTCATCTTCATCGAACTTGTTCTCTTCCCTCTTGGCTGCGGCACTATGATCGACTTCAGCACGCTTCCTCTCTTTGAAAGTCACACCCTGCAAAACCGCATAGCATTTCTTCATCACGCACCCGTCACTTGCATCTTCATTCACTGGATGATCGGAACCATGTGTAAGCTCCTTCTTCCTTCTTCTTCCGTTCTTGACTGATCCCTATGTCCAGTTATGTATCAATTTGCTGTCTGGTTATCCTCTATACGCTCTATAATCCGCCGCGGTGGCATGTGGTTCATCAAGTACGTGTCCCTCTGACCCTGTAGACACAATGCTGATCGATTTCTGCCACCAAAGGGATCCTGGTGATCCAAACTTTCATCCTGTGAGCCTGCTCCCTTCAGTCGTGTCCAAAGTAGCTCAAGATGGCTATTTTCTAGATTCGTGACATGCTGGATCGCCCTGTCTTGACACAGCTCCGCAAGCTCTGGATGAGTGCTATGATGTATTTCGGAGTCATTGCCCTGGGTGCAGGAAGCGTTCTCTTCCTCATCCGACAGACCTCCGCATACACAGCATATCCACTGTTTCCTCTTCGATGGAATATGCGGTAAGTCCTCTCATCGAGCACTATTCTGGTCTACACCTGATTCCATTGCTTAGTGAAACATTATCGGTGATCCCATTCGACCTGTTAATCTTGAGTGTCGTCACACCAGTAACAATCGGAAAGCTTCGAATGCGGCGCGCCGTCCTCTACTCGCTGTCTCTTTGGTGGCCGTTCATGTCGCGTCAATTACGGCTTTCGTCGTATATGTTTGGCGGTCGATGGGTTGACGAAGAGATGTTCGATTTGAGAGGACCAGTTAGCCGATGGACGGATTGGTTCACTGGGCAACCTCGTCGATATTCCAAGTTCCGAGGCGGCTTTCGGCGAGCTCCTGCCGTGGATTCTGTCGTCTTCCCCCCGAATACGCGAGGACTCGTCGTCGTGAACGAAGAAGGCCGACCTATATCCCAACAAGAGGTCGAACTAGCAGTTCTGCAGGACGAGGCCTGTCGCAAGGTTGGCGCTGCCCCTGAGGACAGCTTCACTCTCCTCTACGTTCCCCCATTCTTCCGACTTCGCATATACCTCTTCATCTGCTCGTTGTGGATCACCGCAGCTGCTGCGACCTTGGCGTGCCTCGCCGTACCCGTGTACCTGGGACGTGCAAGCGTACACCTGGTAGGTCGCGCGCCAATCCATGATGGGTACACTTGGACAATTGGTGTCTATATCCTCTGGGCGTTAGCTTTAATGTGGAAGGAATGTCAAAGGCAGTCCCGGAGAGGGATCTCAACACCTCAGAGGATGCTAAAGAACGCGACATCCAGAGTGCTCGGGATCGCTTATCTCGTCGTCACCATTGGCATCATCACCCCTATCCTGCTCGCCCTCGTTATCAACTTCTACTTAATCCTTCCGGTCCGAATCGATCTCGGGATGTCGAAGCCTGATATCCACATTGTAGACATGTGGGCCCTCGGCCTCATATACATGAAGATCGGGGACAGTATGTCAAGGTGGCATCTTCCAAACAAGCATACGCGTGCCTTCCGGCTGGTTCGTTTACCTATCCACAGCAATCTGTCTCACAAGTGGTTGGCACTAACCAAAAAAAATTGATCACTTTGTAGATCATAGCGACTGCCTTTCGACACCCGAATATTCAGAAGGCTACCACCGACTTCATCGTACCCACGATCGTTGGCCTAATCTTGATGATTATCGTTCCACCAATCATGGTCGTCGGTCTGCGGATACTCTTACCTTCTCTTAACCATCCCGACGCCACCCGTAAGTCTGGTAACTATCTTTCTTGATAGAGGTAGGGTTGCTCATTCTCGCTCTCCGTTACAGTCGTATACGGATACCCTGCCCTCTTCGTGGTATCGTCCTTGGTGGCTTGCATCGACTGGCTCATGCGTGTTTTCCAAAGTTGGGTTCAACGCACCCGGGACGCAGAGTTCCTTCTCGAATTACGGCTGTCGAACCTTGAGAAACAAGAAGATAAGCAGGATGAAGCGAAGGAGATGGAGATGGAACCCAAGGAGCTACCCGTCGTGCAATGAAACTTTGAACCCAACACTCACTACGTCTTCTTTTCCCCCTTGGAATGTTTTAATCAGTTCATCATTTATCGCATCAGCACTTTCTCTATGTAAACAATGACTTATCTTGCCTTGAAAGAATTCCTGTCATCAGCGGGAGATAATAATAATAGCTGTCTAGTAGATTTATCAGCTTGCTCCCAACGACTTGGACGCTTTGTATATTGTGTTTGACACTTCAACCGACATGTTCCGGGGAGTGTGCGCATTCGCCTCTTTTGATCCTCACCCCAATCCAATGTATAAGTCTAGGATGATAAGCTCTTCAAGTCAGTATTAATACTCCAACCACGGCCCAGTCTAGCCCGCAACATCTGACACCTGTCAATGGCCGCTATTGCCATGCATCCGGCATTCAACTGCTAAATTGGCAACGCAATACGTTCGGAAGTAATCCCGCGCCGCGTCTCTCCATATATCGCCACCACCTTTTGTGCGAAATACACAGTGACGCGCTATATTTATTTCTTCAAAGGGCTTCTGACCGACCGCGTCACACGCAGGCCAGCGTCTCGCTGCCAAAGCTCAAGAGAATGGGTTAAACCAGGCACAAGGGTCTCTCACTTGATGGGAGTGAAGGCCGTCGGCGATAGCTGGTTTCTGGAATTATATCTTCCACATCCTGAGCATTCAAAACGCTGCGGATTTTACTTAAGGGTTGAGCGAATTGCTCAGCGGAGCCGACCGGTCTTCCTGCTTTTGGTCAATCAACGGTACATCCAGTGCAACTTACACACTGATATGGCCGCAACTTCTTTTCTCAGGACTTGAGCTCCACTTAAACGCGACGAACCCTCAGGTCCCCTGGATATTCAGCCGCCGATGCAGCAACCGGCCTGGATGCGGGGACATTTGGATGCCTTCATTCATGGTATAAAGGTCGGGTGAGTCTAGTTGATCAAACACCAGCTTGAGATCCTTTGAAGTACCTCTCCCCCATCCTTCAAACCTCGCCTTCCAATACAAAACCTCCTTCCTCACCCCTTCCACTCAAATATCAATGGATGCCTTCATGTTCATCTCTACCATCTTCTCCACTGCCACATCCTCCCAGGATTCTACCTCGGGTCCCGTTGACGCTGATGGCGATGGTAACCCGACATCTTGCGTCGTAGTATGAATGCCCCAACACGCCCAGATTGTAAGTATTCTTGATACCCGTTCAGAGGACCTCAGTCGCTTATTGCGCGTTTCCACTTTCCAGTCAACCCTCGTGGCTGTGGCATCCCACGTTGGCTCTTGCATTCGTTGCATCAAGGCCACCGCCCTCGCCATTGTCCGTGGCGATGAAAATCGACACGTCTTGCCTCATTCGTTCCCTGATCATCGTATATTCTTATTACTTCGTTCTAGCCTGCCTTCTCCTTCGTTTTCAGACGTCCAATTTGTATATTGTCCATTCATTGTAACTCTCCCCTGATGATTTCGTTGTATAGCTGTAATTAGGACGGAAATCATATTTCGGGATTATGAAGACCCATGTCTTTTCAACGTATATTAGTGGCCCCGGCAAGCAAGGTGTGTTCTTCGCCCGACTCGAGTCACCGTAACCAGGCGATACGACCTATGACTGAGATCAAGATGAGACCGTCGCCGAAGCGTTCTACTGCACTGTCATGATGGATGCCAGCGCATGAGTCAGTACGGTAATGGGCCACCGCGAACCTCAGCCAAACAGTCCTTTCTAAAGTGATGATGTGAGCAGGTCCTATCGAGTTCCCGCATAGCACAGTTGCATTTGTGAGACATCATCGACATGTCTATTTGCTAGGATGGTGATTCCAAAAGGGTTTAGTTTGACAAATGGGATAAATATCACACGTCCGCCTTTCCTCCAGAACTGGTGGTCTCGCCGTTCTTGAAGCTCTGTTTCACCTGATCGCAAAGCCACAAGTATAAGGCGAGCAAGCACATAGAGGTAGTGAATCCTGTAAGAATCTGCTTACCTTGGCCAGGAAGGCGTCGTCCGTTAGCACGCGGGAGCCCGTGATGGCAAGCGCTTTAATGATCGGCAACGTCGCCGCATGCGCCTCTTTTGTGCCAGCGGCGTCAGCAAAAAGCTTCGTATGGTTCCCGCCATTGGGCACAGTCGGTATGGCAAACATCGGATGCAGCGAGGGTAGCTCTGACCCGAAGCAAAAGACGTTAATTATAACGCTTGAGGTCGTTCTTACTGGAGATGAGATAGACTGACCATATGTAACATTGCCCTTCCAGTGGAGTCGTACACAGATATAAAATGAGCTAACATAATCATAGCATTCCAACGGAAGCACTCACAAAGTCGGTGGAACCTCCTATAGCACCTTCAGCACCAACATCGGTAGAAATGCCATATCGCTGTTTTGCCACAGCTGAGAACTCGTCCGCTAGTCCCCGACAATCTAACGCTCAGGCCTATGGCTTTGGACAGTGGATGCATGGAACTTACCTAGAGTTATGTTCTGTCGTAAGTCGTACATCGCGGGCTCTTGATGATATTCCATACGACAATCTGTTGCCAGAGCCGCGGCCCTGGAACAAGGCGAGGTGGACAGAGTCAGAAATACAGGTCTAGTTAGCATATTGGTATAATTTCGACCTGTACTCAACTCGAAGCACTTCTTTACTCGCTCTCGCAAAGCTTGGACCTCCGCCCAACTAGGCGCACGGACGAGCCATTCCATCTTCGCATAGTCAGGAATAACTGAAAGTCCGGGGATGTCAAATGCAAGATGCCAACAACAGACTAACAATCAACGTACTATTGGATGCCCAATTTCGCCCTTCTACGACCCCATGAACCCGATGGGTTGGTTTGATCTTTTAGAATCACATGAAGTTAGGGAACAGAGTGCACTTCTGTGCAAAGACACGACAGTTGATCTTACTTGCTGGCGAAGCACAGATATGGCTGAATAAGCCAAGAAGGCGGCTATATGATAGTTCATTATTTAGTTCCACTATATCCCTCAGGCATCGTGGCGAGCTTACCGTCAAGGGCGTTCTTCCCTTCCCAGGGTGCAGCTGACGCATGGGCGCTATGAAAGATAAACAGCATCCACGTCAGTGAGGTCAACACTTAAAAAAACAATCCATTACTTAGCTCACGTGTGACCAAAGTATTGCACGATCAGTTTTTGTATGGCCAGTGATGGTCCTGTACCTGCGTAATGCGGTTTCCCGGGACCAGGATGTGCCATCAAGCAGATATCCATATCTTTGTATCCTCCACCATCGATGAGCTTGATTTTGCCTGCCCCGCCTTCCTCGGCAGGCGTCCCAAGGAGGACGACCTTTCCAGCGATCCCATGCTTTTTGAGCGCTTCAGCTACGGCGAGGGCAGCCCCAACTCCGACGATCGCGATGAGGTTGTGACCGCAGGCGTGACCGATGCCTGGGAGAGCGTCCATCTCGGAGTTGAAGCCTAACGTGCGACCTCCCTCCCCGAACTGGTATTCTGCTCTCCATGCAGTCTCGACTCCGAGATAGTGCCGGGTCACTTTGAAACCTCTGGATGACATGAACTCGGTTAGGGTATCATGGGCGTATCTAATTTGCAAGGCCGGTGGTGATTCAGAATTAGTCAGGGACGTGACTGGATGCAGAGGTTGATGAGGACCAACTTTTCTTTGTAACCCAGCTCAGGATGATCTAAACCGAAATGTGGGAGCGTGATGCTCAGCCTAGTAGTAACATCCATGAAATGACCTCTTCTGCTCACCGTGTATCTTCAGGCTCAATTCCCGCAAATCCTTATTACAAGCGTCGATGCAACTCTCAATTGTTTCAGCAACGTCCGAGCGGTAGAGAGGATCGCTGTCGCTGTACTCCGGCAGTTTACGGTCTAACATTGAGGCGTTCCATTCTTCAATTGTGGAGTATGGGACCAGCTCGTCACCAGAAGTGCAAGGCATGCCGACCGCATGGCCATGAGTAATCTGGGTGTTGGAGGTCGGAGATTCGTTCGTATCATTTGTCCCCTCATTTCTCGGCTTGAGCAGTTTCTTTCGTCTGAAAGATGGTAAAAGATTCAATGGCAGCAGGCAGCTCATTCGGAGGCAAGTTGGGGAGATGGTAGGAAAGAAGGTTCAAAGACGTAGGGTCCGTGCGAAGTCAAGATTAATGTTGACATCATCGGAATGTTATCCGGACGTTGCAGCCTGAGGCGTTCATGTGTTCATGTGTTAGATTCTGAATCCTAACCTGAAGGCCGGGCATCAATGCCGCAAGGTAGGAGCTGCGGTAGGGGCCGATTTACACCCATATTTTACATATTGTTACATCACGCACAAGACTTCCATTTTACGAAATGGTTGATTGACTAAGGGGTGGGGTACAGTTCCATCAGTCGCATGAAGACGTTTGTATACCAGCCTGTGAGACCCCATATCTCCAGACGTCCAGGTTGGTCGCTTCCACCTACCTCGTCTACTCCTGTCCCCGCTGAAAACTTTATACCACTGCGCTGAACCTCAGACGTGACGTCTACCGCGTAGTATGCTTCTATCTCTCGAAAGGCATGCGGTCGG
The DNA here is from genome assembly GCA_019632285.1 of Tulasnella sp. 332. Classification (NCBI taxonomy): domain Eukaryota; kingdom Fungi; phylum Basidiomycota; class Agaricomycetes; order Cantharellales; family Tulasnellaceae; genus Tulasnella; species Tulasnella sp. 332. The sequence continues at coordinate 39,254 of WSTV01000125.1, forward strand.
AGCACTTTTGGGTCCACCAAATCCGTGAAACGCTGATGAAAGAGATGGATGACTTCGGCAGGGGAGAGCGAGAAAGCATCCATCTGCATCGAAGGTAACGCCTCATCTGTTGGATCTAAGTATGACGGCCTTCCCAATGGTAGCGGATGCACAAAGCCCTATTAAGGAGTAGGGAATCAGAGTCGTTCAGCGTCTCAAGTGCCATATCGCGGAGTTTACCACGAATGGATACACCCTCAGACCCGTATAGCTAAGTATCGGGGGCCCCATCTGCCCTAAAACCTCGATACGCCCTGCTTCTATCCCGATTTCCTCGTGCGTTTCACGAAGCGCGGCACCCAAGGATGAAACGTCTACCTGAAAATGCAGTCAATACGGCGCAAAGCTATGAATCTCGGTCACAACTCAACACACCTCATCCACCTTTCCACCAGGAAAGCTGATGCACACTGTCGTCAGAAATCACCTGAGAGTGTGCCGCGGCATTGCTGACCTCACCTCGCCGGCGTGGTGCCTTAGCTGACCCCGCACCTCATACAGAATGCCAGGCTGACCATCCACATTGCACAAAGGTATTAATACCGCTGCTGATCGTACACTCGCATTAGGTAGCGCCGGAACCTCCGGGTTCGCTACAGCAAGTCGAGCACGGATTTTAGCAAGATGGTGAGAAGACAGTGGTTTGTCGATCGAGAGGTAAGGAGATAGCATTCTTGGAGATGGTAAAAATAAACGCGAAGGCATCGTAAGGTGTGTTGGATTCCTCTGGAGGCTTTCAAACCCCACAAGAGGATGAGGGGTAAAGAGAAGGAGTGTAGAGTGAACAACACGAACACGTCGATCTCACGAACGGAACCGCCTTCTCTACGATCATCCGCCACCACCTACTCAACATAAAATGACCGTTTATAACCCTTCACGACACCATGAACAAATACTCGCGCAGTTTGAAGACCGGCCGCCATCTTTTACCGTCAAGTTATATCAGGAGCATTGGTTAATAAACAACTCTCGGCCGAACTTGTATCATACGCCCATCTCGGTCAGTATCATCCGGTGGGATAAGTTTCCACAGTCTCCTAATAGCCCAGATAGTTCTTGCTAGATGATATACGTGAGAGACGGATACCGGTGGATTGGTTGCAGACTCTGGACCAACATGGGATCACCTTCTACGACGGTGCGTTTGAAACCAATTTATTTCGGTGGTACGCTCACTGACAGTATATCAGGCTGCCTGATTGCCGAGCTTATTGACTGTCGCACGACGTCGACAACGAAAGAACGAGTTGTACTTCCTCTAGACCCAGAATCGTTGTGGACCGACATTAGGCTTGAGCAAGCACGAACCGGAAAGGTTATCAATGAAGAGGAAGCGTTAGACATGGAAGCGCGCATTTTAGTGGGTTCCCAATGAGGATATTGCCCCATCAACGACAAAAAGCTGATAAGATTTGTACATCACGCTGTAGGCGGCTACTTCTCCACCCCTATGTCTCGAACCAGACGTGTTGGTTTCGCGCATCGCCAACGCCGCTCTCCGAAGCAGTGCCTTGCCGGTTCCAGCAGCCTTTAAGCTCAAATCAGAAGCTGCACAAAATGAGGACGACGACGCGATCAAAGCCAGGGACGCCAAAATCATGTCCCTGATGAATCCACACAAGAGCCGACCCAATCATCCCAGCGGTCGTCTCCTAGAGATCATCCAGAGGAAACAGGCTGGAGCCGTCGGCCAACAGGTCCAACAACAAGCCCTGATGCAGAACCCCGATCCGCACGCGATCCCGCTCTCCGCTCAACCTAATTCGATACAGCAGATGCACACGATGCAACAGCAGATGATTCAACATCAGCAACAGCTCCAACAGATACAGCAACAACATGCTCTGCAGTCTCAGGGACAACCACCGCCTCAACCTCAGCAGTACGCGGCGGTTCAAATCCAACCCGCTGCGGCCGCGCAGAAGGAGGCCGAGAAGGGCAAGAAGAAGGTCAAGCAGCGAGGAGACGAGGGTACACCCGCTCCACCGCAGACCCCCGAAGTTGGCGCTCAACTGGCGCAAAAGCAGCCGAAGCGCAAGGCTAGCGTCACAGGGATAACGAATTCACCGTCGAAGAAGAACAAGATGTTGAAGAAAGCGAGCGAATCTGTCGAGCCATCTCCCGCGCCGCAACAACCTGTTCCGCTCCCGAACGCCCAGCAGCTTCAACAACAGCAGCAGCCGCCACAGCAGCCGCCACAAAAGCCACAAAAGCCACAACAGCCGCAACCGCAACTGCAGCAGCAGCCACAGCAGGCCGTTGCATACCAACTCACACCCTCCACGAGCACCGCGATCCAATCCGCCGCCCACATTCGGAAGAAACAGCCGACCGTCGTAAAGGCGGAGCCTGGAGTGCAAGCTAGTCAACCGATGTCCCAAACGTCTTCGATGAACTCGCCGGTTCAGCAGATCGCCGGAGCTAGTACGGGAATGATAGCTCAGCCGCCGAATGCGAACGCGAACACGAACGTGAATCAAGTCAAGCCTCCCACACCATCGCCTCAAGTGCAACAACAAAAGCCACAACAAAAGCAACAACAGCAACACCAAGGTCTCCCTCAGCAACCAATGTTTCTACCCAACATGCCCACCGCCGGATCAATGGCCTATCAACAACAGCAATTGCTGCAGCAACAATATCAGCAGCAGCAGCAACAACAATTGGCCCTTCAGCATGCGGTCTTACAGCAAAGCCAGCAGCAGCAGCAGCAGCAGCAGCAGCAACAGGCCCCGCCACACTCTGCGCTCCCTTTGCACATGCAAAATCAAGGACATGCAACGAACCTTCAAGCCAATCTCAATCGCGTACAGTCGACACAGCTAGCGGCACGGATGAACAGCGCAAACATGGGTGGGCTGGGTCAGGGCAGCCAGATGAGTCCGCAGATGAGACAGCAGATGGCCGCGATGGGGATGCTCCCCTCCCAGTCCCAGCAAGGCGCGTTCGTGCAACAACAACCCGCAGCGGCGTCTCCCCAGATGGTGCAACAATCTCCGCATATCACTCAGGCGGCGACGCAGCCTCCGTCTCGCCCAGCCTCGACGGCCCAAAACCCACCAGCGTCATCCAATCTTCAAAACGTGCCACAACAGCAACAAACGCCACAAACGCAAGCTCAGCAGCAAGCGGCCCAGTTTCAAGCATTCAACGCTCAACAGATGCTGTACCGCCAAACCTTCATGCAACAACAACAACACCAAGCACAACTTCAGGCGCAGCAACAGCAAGCAGCGCAGCAACAGCAGGTACAACAGCATCAGCAACAGTTCGGTACGCAGCTGAACGCCAACCCGAACATGCAGCTACAGCTTCCAATGGGACAGGCGGCTGGGTGGCGGCTTGGAGGGCAACCACTGAATCGACAGCAAGTGGCCCAGTTACAGCAACAAATCGCTTTTCAAAATATGGCCGCTATGGGACGGGGCATGCCGCAGAATCAAGGCCGATAGCTCCTCACGATTCCAGATGTTGCTTTTAATCCCAGCTCTTTCCTTTGTCACATATCTCGGCCTCCCGCTGTTGTCCATTTGTACGTCTCTACCCATAGTCGTGTGCATGTATATTCTCTTGCTATCGTATTTTATTTGAACCTTGCTGCAGACCAGGTGATCCATGGTATTGTTCGACGTTCGAGGCCAGCTTCCTCCATTACAGTCCGGGTCATGAGTCAGAGCCCTCCTACCCACGGGGCGACTCTCGCTTGATTCCATTTGGGTAAAAGACAGCCGGTTCATGGGTCCACATTTCTCGAATCGAGGTTGATGGAGGGTCGACCTTGGCTTTGAGCAACGTGTCGATCTCACACATGCCTTGAGGCCATGCCCCGCCGCGCATGGCCTCAGGCTTGTAAGGTTTGGCCTCAGGCCTTCCATACTGCTGGTCTGCGATCCTGCCATGTAAGATGTGTGGTTCTCGACTTCGAGATGGTTAGAGAGACAGGACAAGGTTCTACTTGAGGGCATCACAACTCTCCCCTTTCTTGAAGCGAAACATCGAGGCAAGGCCTTACGTCCCTGCTCATTTGTTCGGAAAACGAATTACAGAAGCGCAAAATGCTCTATGTCGTATAAAGTAATTACATCGTTAACCGAAGGGTTGGTGTAGATCATCCAATGCGACAGTCATCGGGCTGCCCGTTTCGCATTTATCCGTTCAGTCCCGATGATAGAAATATGACCTTCCTGCCAAAGCCGCTCCCCACCTTCATCCCCTCTAGTGGTCCGTTATCGTGGTTGAAACGGCGTGTACCTGGAAGTCGGAGAGAGCGGTTTCGTCAGTCACTGGATACGTTTAATATCCCCTTAGAGTGGGTCCAAATTGCGATGCATTAAAGTGAGAAAGGCATATTCACATTCTAGCTCCCTGGCGGTGGAACGAATTGGTCAATGCTGTGGCCGCTGGAAAGGTTATGATGCGGATATGTCAGTTATAGGTTGACTACATATTGCAGATCGATCAACATACGTGGTGCACTGTATTCGCTTTGCAAGACGACGCTGAATGTGTTGGTCATGACCCAGGCCAGCGCTCCGTTCTGCATTCCTTCTGCCATTACATGTGAGCCACCGCTAATCCTGTCGCGCCGAAACAAAGAGTTTAGCCAGATTGCGGAGGCGGCAGAAGTCATGACGTACGCAGTAAGCCGCAACAGGTTCACGCGTAGCGTATAACGACCTCGCGTCCGAACAGATATGTCGGGAAATATGAAGAATTTCCCCGCTTGCCCTTCCAAATCTACTAGGTCTTGGAGCGACGACACTAAGGTTCCGTACAACATGCGTTGTCGTTCAGGTCCATCCACTAAGTCGATAGGTTGTGAGCCATCTTCGTTGTAAAGATTGAGGTGTGCGGCGAGGAAAGGCATCTCCGTGTGTCTAATAGAAGGAAGAGAAAATTAGGATTTGTAGTGCCCGAATCCGTGGGTGACGCACGCTGGTATATCATTGCCTGAAACGTCTCGGACGATAAGGCGAACCACAAGAGCGGGCTGGAGGGGTAGACGAGAAAGCACAGAGGTGTTGCCGAGTTCTGAAACTCTCTCGGGATGTTGAACGACCTCTAGGTGATACGTACGGCTATCAAATACCAAAACCGTGAGTATCCGAGACTTTTCTTCTAGTGAGGGTTGACTTACCCGTTGCCTGGGCCATATCCTGCATCGCTAGGAACGACCGAGTCACCAGGACTATACCGGGAGTTCAGAGGTGACATGGCATCGCTACCCCGTATACTGGGACTGGCCGAGCTGGCCGTGGTACCTGTAGGCGGATTGGGACCAGAGCCAGTACTTGAACGAGTTGAGCCAGCCGTAGATCGCGGCAGTCTGGCGTCGTCACGCGACAAGGTGGTAAGGGCACCAGAGGGCAAGGAAGCGATGACCTCGTGTGTGAGTCGAACCAACATGTGATGTTCGAGGAGTGTGCAACGACCAGCGTGCACGCTCATATTGAAGCCGTCGCTCCCGCCGTCAACGGTGGTGAACGAGGTTGCGGATTGAGGGAGGATCGCGACGGACATTGCGGGAGTGCTGGATAGCGAAGAGTGGGCTATGTTATGAGGGGAAGTAAAAGAACGGAAGAGTTGTGGCTACTGATGGAATTTGAGGTTTTGTGTCTGTGTTTGAGGAGAAGACTGAAAGCGGTGGCGAGCACTTGCCTTATAGCTCACCGCTGGACGAAGGAAGGTTCCCTGGCGGCTTGCAGGTCCGATACGGTTTGAAATATTCGTCTAACTTCAACCCTCTGTCGATCCTGCTGTAGACCGAGGCCCCGGAACTGGCGTGCAGGCAGATGCACGGCTCGCGAGGCTTGGGTCCGGCGGGGTCCGCTCAAACACCAGATGTCGTCAACACCTTCTTTTCCTTGGATTGAATCTAAGAACTCTGCTCACCTTGCTTGTGAATGTCAAGGACGGGAGCTAAATGACGAGAAAAGGATACAACTACAGCTAGGAGCATGCATTCTCAGGGCGGTCTTTCTGATTTTGTTGGGGAAGAGATAGCAACCTGGGGTGTTTGCGCACGTCGTCAGAGCAGTTAATCCAACATCATGCGAGGTACGGAGCTCGGATCGTCTTCGGAACAGGGGTCACAAAGCGCTGGGATAGGAGATAATAGGGTAGGACACGATACAAGTACATGGCGGTGAAACGCGGCAAAATAAAGGCACGGCAACCAAACACCTCCCTTGTCTATAGAACGACACTCTTCAACCAGCTCCAGCCCCCTGCTGCTCCCGTCATGATGGTGGCCGCTGCGAGCATAGGCTTTATGCCGGCTGTCAAGAGACCATAATAAGTAACGCACTTGCTGACATCCGAACCCCCTTTCCACATAATGCGGGGGAGACATGCATGGAATGCGATAAGCAGAAACAGAACACGCACCCGTCGACTTGAACAGCGCTCCGGTCAACCCCCCAGCCGCCATGCCACCCCACATGTCATGCTTCCCTCGATACGCGTCAATGGACGAGTTGATTCCGTTGTAGATGAGCGCTGAAGGCCAAGAGTTCCCATTAGGTCATGTCGCAATTAGGAGAAAATTGGTCGCGGAAATAAATTCTACTGTGACGTACCCAGCACTCCGGCAGAGTTCCCAATGAAAGTGCCACGCCGTGTGACCGAGTTCAATACACTATTGATCCGTAGCCGTGTACTGGAAACAGCCAGTGGCCTGAACGCGCCCTCTCGGAATCCCCAAAGGCCCCCAACACCCAGACCTGTAACAATTTCGAAACCAGGGTTAAAATGTTAATTGCGAGTGCGTTGTACGGGATCGGTGACTGGCCTAGAGCGAAGAATATGTTAGGACTAGACATGCGGAACCTTGCGAGAGCTAACGCGGCGAGGACTTGCCTGTAAGATAAGTCGTTCCAGTCCCGTAGCATAAGTCGTCGGACCACCCTCGACTCGGGAGAGCTGTACCGGCTCCGGGAAGCGTGTTCGTCTTATCATCGTCAAGAAGCAAGTAGTCAAGCTTGTCTCCTATGGCAGCCATTGGATGTAGCTTAGATGGATCGAAGGTACCTGCGTTCAACAAGTCGGACGCGGTCACAGCATCGGCAGAAGAGGACGATGCAGAGCCTTCGCCCCGGCTGAAAGACGCGTTCCGCAAGTACTTGGCGGCGTCGTCAACCTCCGCATCAGAAGGTGCCTTCTTGTCCTTTTGAAAATCGAGAAAGCTCATGATTGAGATTGAGATTGTGCAGGATGTGGTTGGCGTCCAAATAATTTCGGGTGCGATCCGGACATATCACGTATGACCGCTACTCAGGCACGCAAGGTCCACCAAGCACTGACTCTCATCCCACCCTCTTAACAAGATACAATAGATGCCTTCAAAGAATGCAGGAGGAGGAGCGTCAACGAAGAGGAAACGCGGAAACCAGAATGCCACCTATGGAAACGCCTTACCAATATTCTCCTTCCCCGAACCAGCGAAAGCTTCATGGCTCTCCTCATTCTCTTACTTTAAATCTTCAAAACCCGTAATCTCCAATCCTAAATGCGTCGGCATCCTTGATGTAGCTTCACGATCAGTATGGGTGGTCAACGCACGGGATATGATGATACTATGGCAACGAGGCTTCTTCGGTAAAGGGAGCTTATCGAGGAGTGAGCCTAGCTGGCTGACACGGCGACTCAACGAGGTCAAAGACTCAGCAAAAGGTGCGCAAGGCGATTCCAGAGCTGTGAAAATCAGTGTCCGGAACCGACCGGTCCCTGATTTGCCCTCGTTGCAGGCTATACTGCAGAGGACATGACCGCAAAACGCAGGGCAGAACGGAAGCAGTTCAAAACCGATAGAGCTGATGCTATCGCGGCAGCGCGATCCGAAGCCGAAGCGGTCTTTGAAGCCACGGGTGCACTGCCTCCCGCTCTTTCAGAGTTGGCCTTCATACCCTCTCATTCTCGGCCAACTCGCCCCACACCATCAGATACACCCGTGCCGAAAGTACCGGTCACTGCAGAACCTTCGAAGCCCATCGCTTCGCTGCAACCCTTCATTAAAGAAATTCCGGAAGCTCCGTCCGACGAGCCGATGTCCGAGCCTGTCGAGCAAATGGAGCATCTCCAACTGACATTGCAGGAGGCGTTTTTCCTGTCTTGGGCCCTCGGTTGCCTACGGGTTCTTAATCCTGAAACCGTATGTTGTATGCGCCAAGCTCTGTTGTGCTGCCTCAGCATGCTTCCTGATCCAGGCGCATGTCTCCATTAGGAGTGTTATCTCACCATTCAAGATCTGCTTCAACGCTCCCTCGACACAAGCCTTCCGTTCACCCCGCCCGAACTCTCGCGGAGACCTGACAACCCCTTCCTCGTCAACTACGCCATTTACCACCACTATCGGTCATTGGGATGGGTTGTCAAGGGAGGCATCAAATTCTGTGTAGACTATCTACTCTACAAGAAAGGTCCTGTATTCAGTCACGCGGAGTAAGCACCGCATGCCTACCCGGTTCGATCCGGCATGTCACCGCTAAACGCTATTCCTTTATTTTAGATTCGCCCTCGTGGTTTGCCCGGTTTATGAAGATCCAACGGACGAGGAAACCTCTCCTTTTGACCTTCCGAACAGCAAGCCGATGGATTGGGCCTGGTTCAGTACGATCAATCGTGTTAGCTCGCAAGTGAAAAAGGTGAGCCTAAACTGAACAATACCCATTGAGCTCTATCATGGCTAACAAGATGATTGTAGACTTTGATCCTCGCATACGTTATAATCCCATCCTCTAAGCGCCTGGAGGTCGTGCTGGATACTCCAGAATGCCTTACGCAATATTCAGTCCATGAGGTGGTTGTAAGGCGTTTCATCCCAGCAAGGATGCGGGATTGAGGGCCACTGAGGGTCGAGGGACTGTGATCCGGTGGCCGACAGCAGGATATGATTGTTATATGATACGTACATAGAATGCAACATGATACCAGAAGCAACAAAGGGAATGGAAGCATCCTAAACCCAACTGCGAATCTTACCGTGTTGCTATCTGACCCAGATGTCTCTATTTTTGCCCGTCCTCCAAACCGCTTCCATGATCTTGATGGAGGGTGTTGTAGGTGTTAGATATTGTGAGGACCCGAGCCTTCATCGTAAGGCATGTCCACTGCGTTTCAGGCCATGATAAAAGATCTGAGGATAGCATGCGTGACGCGTGTCGAGAGTTGAAGATATGATGAGGGTAAATGAACCAAGGTGAGGTGAGATGAGATTTACGGAGGATTCGGATATTCGACGACCGGTGTTTGGCGGTCGCCGCCTGGCTAAATGGCTCCTTTAATAGCGACACGACGGTTATTCTCCTCGAGCTTCGCTAACAGCGGCCCCCTGGCGTTGCCCATATCAACCGCACGGCCACCACCCTCATCTCCTTGGCTTACGGGAGTGTAGAAGGCTCCTCCGTTGCTTTTTAAGAACTCGTGTGCAGCAGCTGTATCTTCAAAGCCGAGCTGCCGGACGATGAATAAGAGTGGTAAGGATTTATATCTGTAGAAAGGTCATGACCTTATCAACAAGCAAGCGCTGGTCGATGGCACGTGTAATAAACCCACGATTTGCTCATGATACATAGCGCCTCAAGCCTGGCCCTCTCAATGAAGTGATCCATGATGTAGGCGCCCATGTTTGGCGCATTAGCAAAGAGAATGAAGAATGCGTGATAATTACTTGTTGCCATGGCCCTCTGGACCTCCAAGGAGTGCTTGACCGCCGGGTGCTCTTTCATCTGTGGGGTTAGTGTAGACATCAAACGGTTCATATCTGAAAACGAAGGTAAGGCATTGTCACTGACGTAGCTGACGTGGACAGAGAAAGAGGGTCAAAACGGACCGCTTCTGTTCCGCACGTGCACCAAGTATAGAATGCGATATGCGAGGAACTCTTCTTTCTTGCCTGGTAGGCCCATCTCGTAAAGTGTCTTGAGAGTAGATTGGCATTGGTTGTACTCGACGAGGTCAGCCTAGAAATGTAGAATCGGTCGTTAGGAACCGGCGGAGAGGCGACTAAGTACTCACTGATTCAAGCGCAATACGGGCGTGCATCTCATACACCTGAACTGTGAAGTCGTTCTTGATCCTTTGAACCTGTCGGCGTACAGATGTCAGTGAGGGTGTGCATGAGTGTGATGGTTTGGGCTAACTGTAAGGTCTTGTCGTAGCGACTTGAATTGGTCGCAAACCCAGATGTAGTTAGACTCCGCTTTCCACTTGCGTGAAATTTCTGCGAGCGCGTGCACTAGAACGCGATATGGACGAATATCCCGAGGATCTGGTTCCTACACGCAGGCGTATCAGAAAGAAAAAGATCGAAAATAGGAGCCCAGAGGACTCACCGAAGTCAGTCGTAGATAGTTCTTGAAAAGCTTCTCTGACGTCCCAACGATGTTATGCTTATCCCAAGAACTCCCAGCACCAAAATCGCCACCGTTCTCGTCGTCACCGGCATGTGAATTGAGGAACTTGCGCCTCGCTTGATGTCCGCTCTTCCCGTTCATCGGTCGTGAGAAGCTAAAAGATGTGTTGGTTAGCCCTTGCATCCCATGATCATGATCCATGGCACTAGCAGTATCCGCCTGATTGACATGGCGCGAATACTCGTGTTCGGGGAGGAGGCCAGCTTGCTTTTTCCGCTCGATGTCATGCTCCCGCTCAAACCGCCGAGCTCTCAGTGCTAGGCGCTCGTTGGTCTCGGATGAAGGTGGAACAAATGTGTATGATGAACTCAATGCCGCTTTCTTCGCTTTCTTGGACAGGGGTTGCTGGATAGGGGTTGAATCGAAACTAAAAAGATAGGAATGGCTCTGAGCTGTACCGCCGCAGCAGGGCTGAAGATAAGTAGCCGAGGACATACTTCTTACGCTTGAAGGACTTGGGTTGGAGTCTAATACGAACGGATCAGCACCAAGTCAATCAATAGGAGATGTGCGCCAAGCTACTCACGCTTGCAACTTGGCTTTCGTCCAGTCTCGTGTCCACAGTGATCCATCTTCATGGCTCCGTCTAATCATCTCTTTCAACTCCTTTTGACCTTCATCTCTGTTCGAATCCTGAAGCTGTCCCAAGCAGCTCTGCACCCATGTCCTGCAAAAGTGACGGACGAGTCAATTTTTGAGTGGTGGGGACGAAGAAACAATCCAGACTAACTTCAAAGACTCTGGCCAAGTGTTAGCAGACATTTTCAAAGTGGTGAGTAGTAGAAGTTAGTCAAGTGGTGAGGAGGGAAATGGGTATACTCGCGTGGTCTCCGTTGCAATGCTTCCCACGAGGCTGACGGTGGTAACACTCGCTAAGCACCCGAAACTGGAAACTTGGGGCACTCGTGTTTTGGGAAAGAACTACACAAGAACTACCAGTATAGGAGGCAATTAATAGGGGCAAAATTCGATGTTCTAGTGGTGGTCTTTTGGTGGGTTATAGACTGAAATTAGAGCGCATTAGCCAAGACCAATGTATCCGGCAGGGTAAACGATGAGACGCACATAGCTTCCGGTTTTTCAGAGGGGTCCACTTAAAGCGCTTGGTGTAGAGCGCGAGCGTGGTAAGCACTGAGAATATGATCACGGCTTGCAATCCAATCTTCTTCCTCTCGTCATGCTCAGGCTCGGCTGCCCAATTCAGGAAAGTGGTGACGTCCTTCGCCATCTGGGTCGTGGTGGCCGGAGTACCTAACCATGTATGTGTTCAGCATGTTGCCATAACATAATAGCATGATATCGCCTTACCATCGGGGTAGTCCACCAACCCGTCGTACAGGACTCGCGCCATGGCGATAGCGCCACCAGGGAAGTATGGGTTATAATTCAGGCCCTCACGAATGTGAACCCCAGCCGGAGGGTCGATGTAACCGGTCAAGAGGGAGAAGACGTAATCCTATGCGCACCGAGCGTTGACATTAGTTATAACCGACGGAATATGTATGTTTACACGACATACCGCAGCGCCATGACGGGCCTTAACGATAAGACTGAGATCTGGGGGTAGAGCACCGCCATTACCAGCTCGCGCGGCCTCTTCGTTTGGATAAGGTTTGGGCATATAATCGGCGAGCTTTCCGGGCCTTTGGAACATTTCTCCTGCATCGTTCGGCCCGTCTTCATATTCAACCTCCTCAGCCATCGCCTTGACTTCATCTACGCCGTGGGAGACACCGACGAGGTTACGCCAGGCAATACGGTCGAGAGAATGGCAAGCAGCGCAAACTTCGCGGTAAACTTGGTAACCTCTCCGAATGCTACAGGGAATGTGTTCAGAAAACCCGTAACCGCGTGCGCCTGCTCATCCTGTGAGGCGTACCTGGCGTGGTCGAAACTGTCCAAAAGGCCAGAATGGCTCCACGGGTAATGAGGAGGATGGAGACCGGCATCGGCCAGTCCGCTAGCAGAGACTGATCCAACGAAAGGTAGTTGGCCATACAAATGCGTGTACCAGGCGACGGAGCCAACAGTGAGACCTGTTGCAGCGGCTAGTGTTGCGCGAGATGTGAAGATGTTCTGTATTCATCAAAATGCAATTCGGTCAGAATGTATATCTTAAACTACCCGTAAGAACTCCTTCAAAGACTGGACCGACAGGTAAGGGAGCTGCTCCAGCAGTGGAGGAAGCGAAACGAGCCTGTGAGAAGTGTGAGTGAAAACCTTGCCAGCTTGTAAGTCTCGCTAGCTCACCCCTGCAGTCCTCTTAGTGGAACTGGAGGCACCCGTCCGCACTGACGTCCATGCGCCAGACCGGAGGAAGACCCGGGAAGCGCTTGTTGAGTGCAGCATTTGAACAGTCGATGATGGGGGAGATTTCGCTTTGGACTACTGTGAGATTTCGTCCCCACGATGAACGCCGCCATCTGCCGGCATCACATTCGACGGCCAATGATATGTCGCTCATTGAATATACAAAAGGGCTCCAAAGATGTAATATTAAAAATAGAGAGAGAGAGAAGTCAATCGTAATCAGAGAAGAAGAAATCAGTCGTTGGCGGTAAAGGTGGGATAGGTAGATTGCTAGGTATTTCCACTTTCTCGCCTGAGAGGTCCAGCAGCTTAATCTTCAAACCTATCTCCGTCAGGGCTTGCACCATGTCCGCCGTCTCTTTTGTTGAAAAGTGGTCACCGCGCAGCATGTTGAGGCCATCGATCCAGTCTGAGTAGCTCGTGGAGTTCTCCGCTACCAGATCCGCCAACGATCCACCTTGCGTACTCAGCAGAGAGAACGAGAGCGGGGATGCGACTGTAGGCGAATAGGGAATATCAGAAGGCGCATGGCCTCCGGTGTGAATGTTGGGCGGGAGAGCACATGTGTTTGGAGTGACATCCACAATTTGAGCGACTTCCACTGTAAGAGCCACGGCCGTGAGCGGGAGGCGCAAATCAATCTGTCGGGGAGAAGAATCAGCTTACTCTTTTCGGGGAGGTCTTCTAATCCGGCGCGAATAGGAAGCTTGACCACGCTGTCGACGTAGTGTAAGTATCGCATGCTCTTATCCTGAAGATATACGAGCAATTAATAGCGTATATACTCTGACCCGAAGCATTGCACTCACCAGGCGAAAGAAACGCCAAGGACGATGCATTCGCTTGAGACTAATAGACTCCCGCATTGGCGATGTGCCAACAGGTGGTACGGGGTTCCCATTCACGAACCATGCACCAAGCATCAGGCACTGGATGCGCTGACTCCGCACAAATTCGAAGGACTCTTTGTACAGCTTCGCGCGGACATTCCTGGACCCTTCGATCAGTCTTCAAATTCACTGGATGTGGAGTAAACTGATCACCATACCTCACGGGTGGCTTGTTGAGCAGGTCATCTTCCAACTCTAGCTCCCTCATCTGTCTCTCGCGCACTTCCCGGTATTCGCTGTCAAGGAAGTCTCGTTCGATTTCATGCCAAGGTCGTGTCTCATCTTTCAACGCAACGCTTATCCTAGCTCGACGATTTAGCCTCGGCGTCTTCTGGTAGAAGTTTCAAAGGTGACTTACTGGCTTCGGACGAGGGCAGCTACTCGTGCGAAGTCGGTCGCAGCGGCAGAGCTTTCATTCCATATTCTGTGACCAGGGACGCTCAGATGGGTGTCATACTTTTCAAACGATGAAGCCACTGACCGCAGGAAAAACTTCACGGCTAAATTATGCACCCTATGGAACCATAGGAAGTACGGGCAGAAAGAAGAGGAAGTTGAGTCTAGTGGCAAACGGTTTTCAGGAGGGTGTTGCTCATGCAAGAACAGAAACGGGCCTTACAACCAGGGCCGAAGACTTGGTAGTGCTCAGACAGAAGCTCAACTACCTCGTTTGATGCCTTTGCAACAGGACACCTTCGCTCCGCTGGTCGACTGAGTTGCTCCAAGATGACCTAAGAAACATGACATGACAGTCAGGGCAAGGAATCTGTCACACGTATCAGCTCGCTGATTGACCTCTGCGAAATACTCCGGTGATGACGCAGCTAGGATGCGCTACGTTGGTAATACACTCAGTGAGTCTTTGAGGATGACAAGGGATATTGTGACATACAAGGCAATCAAGACCAAGAAGCCCCACTCTCTCAAACTCTAATTGCAGGTCTTCGCTCTCAAAACCGATCTTGACCCACTTGGCGGTAGATGCTTGAGATCCCGGATCCTCGAAGACGCTGGGATCCCAGGTTCCAGCGCGCACAGCAGGGCGCGCTATCGGACCCCTAGTCTGTTGTATGCCAATGGGTGTGTCGGGTATTCTTGAGGCATTCCATATGACAGTGAGGGCATCGCGAACGCTGGGTAGTTCCGGGTCCACAGGAGTCGTCTTTCGCCGATAAGCGAGGGAAGTCAGGTTGGCTTGGAATTCCATCACCTGAGATGAGAGATCTTCCATCATCGAAGATGACGCCAAGCGCTGTATATTTGTGATGATGTGCATAGTCAGTCCGTCGAGCCTCGTGGATGGCAATCCTCTGCAGCAGCACTTACCACTACTACCTTCCTGACATTCAACCGTTCCAGTTCATTGGCCAATTCCTCCCATCGCGAGTCTGTCGCGTTCTTCATGAGCGAGTTGATAAGCATCATGCTGAAAATCCGACATTTAGTGGAGGGGAGGAAGACAGCGCCGCAACGCACTCACCTGTCAGTCGCCATCTTTGTGTCGCCGCTCGAGAGTTTTTGAACCACAGTTTCCAAGGGTCTGATGGACCGGTCAGACCCCTGCGAGGTAACCTGTCCAGTACTTAATCCTTCCTTCCTCATCTCATCCCATACAAAATCAAAACCATAGTTCCATACGCCCTTCCGCGGCATCTTGTTGTTGGTGACTATCTGCAAAGCCGGCTTATTTGCAGTGTTCGCCGCGACATTCGACATCGCCGTCCCTGGCCTGCTCGCACTACTCAACATAGTGGCCGGCGCTTGAGGGGCAAAACGAGGGTCTGCTTCAACGAGCCGCTTTAGTATCGAAGTGGCGGGACGAGAGACGTTGACCAAGTTTTGAGGGTTGGCAAGGATGAGGACAAGTTCGGAGACAAATGATTTGGGAATGTCTGACCAGCCATGGTTCAAGGCCATCAGGTTCTGCAAACCCTTCAACGCATACTGTGTGATGTGGAACAATAAGATGAGATTCGCAATAATAATAAGTCCCTGATGAGCATAATTGAGCGGCAGAATGTAACCTACCGCGAGCGTATTGCCATGACTGACAGAGATCACTGCCAGAAGCTCTGATAGACCGCGGCGTTTGAGGAATTCATTTGCAAACGCGTCCTCCTTTGAGGGACGATGGCGTCAGCAAGCTAGAATGGAAAGGAGTTTTGTGTCCATACCTGGATGTACTTCTGTAACGAGAACAATGCCATTTTAGTGGACTTGTCTTCTCGCGCAGTGAGCTTCTCCACAATCTCCACCGCCTCTAGCACAGGTGAACTGACTAGCCTGCAGCGCAAGATTGAGGAACAAGGTTGAGGTTGTGATTGATTGAGACATACTTGAGGTGCGCTTTCTCTCTAATCTTCTTTAGCAGATTCTCATCTGTGACAAGGACATCTTGTTCATCACGAAGGGCATAAAGTGCAGGATGATCCTGCACCTTCAAGTTAGAGCATAGCTGGCGCACAACATCAACGACAGCCTTGGAACGAAGAAGATGACAATTTTTAGCTAATAAGCAGCGGGAAAGTGCATCACCATCGCGTACAAGGGAAGGGTCTATCCTAGCTCTGACACTAACACCATCCTTTGTTGTAACAGTATTGGTTGGCACCAGCGCTTGCCTCGCGTTCGCGTTGGAATTGGATCCACTCGCAGCGGGCTTCATGGCTCAGGCACGATGCAAACCTTGATAGGTGCTCGAAAAACAACGGTATAGTCCTCTGAACGGACCTGTCAAGATGATAATTTCAGCTCTAGTTTGTCGAGACGATGCGCTACAGGTTGCATCAGGACGATAACGCCTTTGAAGCCTCTACGAGCCTTTGGCTCTCAGCATTCAATACTGTTGTGTAGTCATCATATCTTCCGAGCCATAGTTGAATTCAGAGGTGTTACTTACAATCCTATCCAAAAGCTACGCAGCACCAAAACTTGGTCGAGCTGCGGTAAGAAAGCCAACGGCATCAGCGGTTTGAGCCATAGAATAGCAAATGGATGGGGAAGTCAGAATGGCGTGGGTTGACAGCATAGGATTAAGACATAATGCTAGAGTCCATCAGCCTGACGTGCAAATATGTCGAAAGATCATCATGCTAACGAGGAGCGAGTGTATCATGAATGCTCACCAAAATGCAACTTCGCCAGCACCGTAGAACTAATCAAACCAATTATGCAATCCGTACTCTTAGGAAAGCGTGAGTGAGAGCGCTTTGGAGAGACCGTGATCCGACGACTAGATGCCTGAGGTAAGTGTAGCTGGTAGAGCGAGAAAAAAAGTGGTCAGGATTGGAATTGAGACCCCTCTTGTCACGTTACCACAACCACGTCTTCTCGCTGGAACTCTTTTAAACAAGCACTGGACTCCTAAGGCTATTCACATACTCAACAGCGGTTCCGCATAGCTACAGGATTAAGTGCTCACAATATCGGACAATATCCCGTTGGTTCCTCTGACAAGTCCGCCCTCAATGAATGTCCAACCTGCGACGATGGCTTCACAAGATGTGAACCCATATACAGCGCGAAGTTACGTCAATCCAGACGACGCAGATATACATACAGGGGATGGAGATGATGCTGGGTCGCCATTGTTGGGAGGCCCTCGCAAGCAAGCTGTTGAAGAGTCTCCTAGGGAAGGCACAGCTTCGAGCCTCAGTGGCATCGGCAATCTCCTTAATACCATTGTTGGAACAGGAATGCTGGTGAGCCTTCACAATTAAACATTCTTATTTATGTTCTAATACATGCTATCGCGTCTTGTTAGAGTTTCCCTCTAGTGAGTAGGAAGTTGCCATAGCAATCCTGATATTTCACTAAATGGACCACGGCAACTCAAAGGCCATGGCGTCTTCAGGCCTTCTTCCTGGCATCTTGACGTGCATTTTCAGTGGTGCTGTTGCTTCATTTGGACTACACCTCTTGTCTATATGCGCCACACAGACTGCCCACCGTAAAGCATCATTCTTCGCAATCTCGGAGATGACTTTCCCTCGTGCAGCGGTATTCTTTGACGCTGCTATTGCAATAAAATGCTTTGGTGTTAGTATCAGGTGTGTTCGTCGTATAGTCGCTCTTGTTAGTGGTCGTCTGACCTCGGTACTTCCTGTTCTAGTTACCTCATCATCATCAAAGGTCTCGCGCCTTCGGTGCTCAAGAGTTTATTCCACGTCATGTCGCCGTCCACGGAGCTCCCCGATTGGTCTCTCGACGGGCGAGTTTGGGTCACGATCTTCATGTTCATTCTGGCGCCGCTCTGTTTCCTCAGGAGGCTCGATAGCTTACGGCACACGTCTTACATTGCCGTCGTCTCCGTCGTCTACCTGGTGGTTGTAGTTGTGGCATGCCACTATAAACCTCCGAAGGGCAGCAGCCCGCCCGGCGAGGTGCACCTTATCCGGTTCACAGGGACCTTCGTGTCCACCTTTCCAGTACAGGTGTTCGCGTTCACTTGCGCTCAGAATGTGAGCAGCTCACTCGGCCCTTTATCTTGCAGAACCATCTGACATTTCGTGTCAGCTTTTCCCCATATACAACGAAATGTTCCGAAATACCCAGAAGCGCATGAATACTGTCATCGTATCAGCGCTAGGAACTGCAACTATAATCTATGAGGTTGTGTCCGTTTTTGGTTATCTCACGTTTGGCTCAAAGGTATGCTGGTCTCTCTTGTCGCACAGGTTGGTTTAGGAACCTATCTTACCGTTGGGGGATTTGAATAGGTCGGGGCCAACATCATCGCCATGTATCCATCTACAACGCTGTTCATAGCTTTTGGTCAATTCGCGATCATGGTCAACGTCATGTGCAGCTATCCTCTTCAGGTCCATCCTTGCCGTAATAGCATGGACAAGGTAGTTTCTGCGAAGAAGAAACTCGTGTCAGGGGGCAGCGGCATCGGCCATCCTGAAGAAGACGATTCTGACGACACGCAGCATGGAGGCGATCTAGATCACACGCCTTCCGAAATGAGCGCCCGCAAGCACATCATAGTCACGTCTGTTATCGTTGCGTCTGGTTACGCGGTTGCTTTCTTTGTCAGCGACCTTCAAATGGGTGAGTCAACCAGCCTGAACCGAGTGACTGCATCGTGAGTTGTTAAGTTGCCGTACTTCGACAGTCTTGTCTTTCGTGGGATCTACAGGTTCCACAACCATCTCTTTCATCTTACCGGGCCTCTTATACTACAAGGTGCAGTCGATCAATGATTTCTTCGGCAGTGATGTTAATAATCTTGTCGTATTAGATGTTCCGTGATGATACGACACGATCTCGGCGTAAGACTTTGTTAGCGGCAGCGCTGGCTATTTATGGCGTTTGTATTCTTATCTTCTGGTAAGATTCGCATTTACGCTGCTGCTCTCAAAGCTAGTATTGACATTCTTGACTCGCTTCCTTGGCAGTCTGTCATACAATATCTATCGCGCCGTCAATCAGGCCCGTGGCACGCATCCACCGTTACCCACTGGCCCAAGTCACTAGATGCTCTCACCCTAGATGCCGCTTCCCATAAAGGATCCATAATCCAATACAAACGATTTAATCATTCCTTTCATGGTCACGTTTTCACAGAGGTAGACAGTTCAGAATTACCAATTCCTTCACCGCACCTCAAACTCCAACCTCCCCCAAGAAGTTCAAAATCTCCTGTGCAATCTCTACGACGTGCGTCTCCAACACAAAATGTCCCGCATCCACAAATTTCACCCTTGCATCTGGCAAATCCCTCTTGAAGGCCTCAGCCCCTTCCGGAACGAAAATGATATCGTTCTTTCCCCATACCGCCAGCAGTTTCACCTGACTCTTCCTAAAGTACTCGTGGAATTGAGGATACATCTCAACATTCGTGGCGTAGTCCTTGAAGAGCGCGAGTTGGATATCGAAGTTGCCAGGTCGGGAAAGAAGGGAGAAGTCGAGGAAGGGGGGGTAAGGGTCGACGGAGCGCATGGCACCATGAAGGTATTGGAACTTGACGTGCTCATAAGAGAGGGCAGCCGCACGGACGACGTCACGGTCGGAGTCAAGACCAGAGGCCCACCACTTCTGGAGCCCAGCCCAGAATGTAGCCCCGAGGCCCTCGTCGTATGCGTTTCCATTCTGGCTGACGATCGCCTTGATCGCCTCTGGCCTACGAAGCGCCAATCTCCAGGTGATCGGAGCCCCATAGTCGAATCCGTAAGGTACGAACTTGGTGACCTTGAGAGCATCTAAGAACTGCTCGACGGTGTCGGTCAACGAAGTGAAAGTATACTGGAATGCGATCGAGGAAGGGATGTTGGTGAATCCGAAGCCGGGCAGGTCGGGAGCCAAGACGTGGTAGTGGGGTGCGAGGAGAGGGATGAGGTTTCGGTATTGGTTTGAAGAGGATGGGAAGCCGTGGAGCAGGAGCAGGGTGGGTTTGTCTGAGATAGATCCGGATTCTTGGTAGAATATTTCGACCTTGTTGGGAAGGGTGATGCTCTTGAAGACTGTCTGAGGAGGTGTGGCGAGGTTCGTTTGGGAAGACGACATCTTAAAATCGAGGGAGATAGATAAAATGCCTTTTGATCGGTTGAGCTCGAATGTAGTATGAGAGGTGATGGACGCTTAGCTGAAATACAATAGATGATAGACCTTGCACTTTATACTCATCCTCTAACTCTTGTGATTGCATTCAAAACAGAGGACCTCCACAGCATCATGGTATTAAGACTTGATATGGTTGGTCAGCACGAGAATATATTTAAAGTGCACCGCTTAACAATTTCTGGTTCTTGCGAAGCGAGTGGAGGAATGATCCTCCACTAGGGCAGAACAGCTTGGTAAGCATGTGCCCGGCTGTCAAAGTACCTCCTCAAGCAAATTTCCCCTCCGTATGTGACTAAGGAATGCGTATTAGTAACAATGTCGATGTACATGTAGGTAGTTAGAGGTCGCTGATCTTCCACATGTAGGACTGACGTCTGATTTCTGCACGCTATGAGACCATGTCACTGGGATCAAAAATATGTGGACCAGCTCGTCAAAAATCTGTATGGAAGATATATAGGGGGTAATAAAGTTCATCAAGCAAGTATCCAATGCACATACAGCCGTTTCGGAAAACCTTGGCCACCCCCCCCCCCCTTGCACGAACGAAACAATCAGATGAAATTGGAGAAATGACTAATCGCCTGCCATGGGACTGCCTTGCACGCATCTCCCCAATAACTATGGTGGCCAAGTAGTATAGCTAATATATATCAATAAAAATATACTAGTCTTGAAGTCTGCATAATGAGCGATCCCACTGGTCATATTGTCATCCTTGCCTTTGAAATTCCCCTTGCCCGCATATGCTTCCTCATCTCGTTGCCCACTCTTTCGCTACTGTGCACATTCTTGTCAACTAAGGGAGACATCTTATATACATTGGCACCAGTGGGCATGCATGAAGCAACCAGGCCGGGCAATTGGTCATTTTTCGAATTTCAGCTAATTGTTTCGTTTGGTGTAGGAAAAAGAAAACACAAACAAGGGGGTTGGTCAAGGTTTTCCGAAACGGTTGTAAATGCCCATTGCTCTATGTTTGAACCAAGCCTGAGCGGCTAACGAACGGGCTGATTGATCCATACTCCTACACCAGATTAGAAAGAAGAAGAAGAAAGGATTCACAATACATAGCTCACTGCTCCAATAGCCTTCCATAACAGACCTGCAGGCCATGTCGCATGGTAATGATCTCGCTGGTCGAGTCCAAAGTAGTGAATCGACCTTCCAAAGAATCATCTCCGCGCCAGGCCTCGTATGCATGCCCTTCTGATGACCTTGTCATCCCTCGAGGATGTCAAAGGTATCTATAGACGCCGTCTGTTCCAGCGTGTACATCACTTCGTCGGCTTCCACCCCCCAGCCGTGGAATATGTTTTGCAAAGGTCCTGCCGGCTGTATGTTAATGAACAGCGCGATGCCCTCGATGTTGCGCGGCCCAACCTTGACAAGTTTCTAAATCGTTGGAGGGAGGAAGCCCGTTTTATGACTGATATGAAAAGTTGTCCCTGCCAAGGGGGGTGGCATTCAAAGCCGAGAGCAAAGGTAGGGGGTCTGGGCGAGAGAATTTTTTTTTTAGAAAATGGGATTTCAATCGTTCCTTGCACCATTCGGGCACATGGAAATGCCCATGCAGTGCCCGATACTATGATCAACCCCGTAGTCAGGTTTTAGACCAGTTGGGGTGTAGAACAGAATGTTTTCAACACACTCGGTATGAATCAAACGGTGAGCAGGAGTAGACCAAGAAGGAACACAAGTGAATGGAAAGCGGAATGAAAGATAAGCAGTTGAGGAGGAGGATCTC